>LTAT01000011.1:602236-617866 GCA_003286495.1 Chlorodrepanis virens | reverse complement strand
CTCTCTCTCTCTCTCTCTCTCTCTCTCTCTCTCTCTCTCTCTCTCTCTCTCTCTCTCTCTCTCTCTCTCTCCTTCCTTCCTTCCTTCCCTTTTCATTTTCTTCCCCTGCTAGCTCAAACTTTTGGCTCACAGACCAGCTGTCAGCCCCTTCCAGAAGGAATCACTAAAGTTGGAAAAATCCTTTAATGCCTTACAACCCTTTCTGTGATTTTCTTTTTCCCCCTAACAGCTAATCTAAACCTTTCCTGGTGCAGCTTGAGGCCATTCAAAGAACTGCTGCTGCTTGCAAGCAAATCAAAAGCCTCTGCCATGGTACCAAGCTTCATCATTTCTTAGCACAATAGAGGGGACTTGAAAACAGAAAGAAAATAAAAAACAAGCTAATGAAAACTTACTGTAGCAAGAGTCATTAACTGCTTAAATAAATGCAGTTTCTAAGCTTATTACATTAGAACTAGTGTCACTTTTACTGACTTGAAAATGTGTGGAGCTGCTGCAAACTACTGCTGCATCTCCATAACAGATAAAGAAAGGGATTTTATAGGCTCACAATTGTGTTTACCAGGGGCTAGAAAGAGGAAAAAGAGCTGGTCAGATTAAAAAAAAAAAAAAGTGTGCATGTTTAGGGTAAAGAAAAGGAATCATCTGCTACGAAGATAAGAAATTTAAACCCGCTCAAATTCCTCTACTGCAAATGTCCTTATTCATCAGTTTGTTTATTTCCATTTTTCATGGAAAGATGCTGATGATTACCCAAAGGCTCTCCAGCCTATCAAAACCACATAGAACTTGTTTTCACTTAGGAGACAGATTTTTTATGCAGCAAGTTTGCACACCACTTTTCTTCCCTTCCCTGCGGGGAAGAACTGCAACAACTGTGGGGTCAGTTCTGCAAGATGAGAGATCTTTCCTTTAGCCCAGCATTGCTTGGAAGGAAACCAAAGCAATGAGATTTTTTTATCTATGCCTTTACTCAGGGCTAAGGCTCTTCTTTCTCTTTGCTGTGTCCCACATGTGATCATTCCAGGAATGTTTTCCTCCTGCAGTCTTCCAAAGGGCTTGGCTCAGAGCTATCAGATAGAAAGGGTAGAGCAGCAACTTCACCTGATATCTGATAATTTAACCAACTCCTAGAGGCACATGTGTGTTGTGTAATTCTCAGAAGGGGCAATAAATGGAATGGAAAAATAATGGGAAAACAATGAATTTATTTACAGTGGTGATGAGCTGCAAGACTTACAGACATTAAAGTATATAACCTATTACACCATTTCTCAATTTCCACTGGAAAGAAAAAAGCAAAACATCCTATGAATTTTCTTGCTTGACTAGGGACAATTATTAGTGAGCTGTGACAGTCCTCTGTAAAAGGCAATTTGAATATGCTTTTAATCATGCCCTCATTGACAGGTGCAAAACTACTTTAAATGGAGGTGAGATGTCCAAGGCAAATGGTGTTTTATACTTTGAGTAAGCTTCATTGCTTTTTGCAGCACAGATTGGAAAGCAAGGGAAATCTAACGCCTGTAAACAGCTTTTCTTCTATTTAAAATCTGTATATTTTCATCTCAACACTCAGATAAAACACTAAGTTTAGCTAGTGGAGGAAAGATATCAAATTCTAAAGCTTTAAAGGAAAAGAGAAAATGAAAGGAAAGATGAAAAATCTCTTAAAAGGTGGTTTCTGCAGAAAATATAAATATTACCAGTTGAACAGTGGAAGGCACATGCTTTAGTGATATATTAATTCCTCCCAGGTCAAGGGCTCCTTTAACAGACCTGCTCATGTGTCATAAGGTAGTCTGAGTGAAGTTCAATACTTGTGAAAGGTTGGAAATTGATGATTCAAAATCAAAATATTTTATCTGTGAAATATCCTACTGAAAATTGGCAGCTGATAGACCCTTGATTTGCTTTTCTCCTGCTGGAGCTAAACTTTAAACCCAGGCTGCAACTTGAAACCCAACACGAGCTGGCTAAGAAATAAAACCCCTTTTTGTTTCTGACTCTTTGGTTTCTGTTTTTCAATAAGAGCCCTGGATTACCTCTGGCTGGGATTCTTACCAGGACAAAAAGCCTTTTTTTAGGAGTTGAGGTTGACTTTGTACTCTTCCCTTGTACTCTCTTCTCCCATTCCCCACAGCACCTCTCTCAGCAATGCCCTTGAAACACAGCAACTGGATCTGGAGGAGAGAGTCTGCATGTGTTGCCAAGCTTGCTCTTTTGATGATTTA
The DNA here is from genome assembly GCA_003286495.1 of Chlorodrepanis virens. Taxonomy (NCBI): domain Eukaryota; kingdom Metazoa; phylum Chordata; class Aves; order Passeriformes; family Fringillidae; genus Chlorodrepanis; species Chlorodrepanis virens. The sequence goes on along the minus strand of LTAT01000011.1, from coordinate 615,632 downwards.
GAATGATTTTTTAAGTAGTCTGTCACTTTCAGAAGTTCTAAATGAGCTAAATAAAATCAATAAATAGACAGTAAATTTATAATATTAATATTAGGAGGAAAAAAATAGAAATTAATTACACGTTTCTCTCTTAAATGCATTTCCTTGATCTGTCCTGCCACACATTTCAGTGCAAGCATAGGAAATGGTCGTGGTTTAACAGGCTATTTTCCCCGTGCTTTCTGTATCCCACCTCCAGCTGGGGTAGAGTGGATGGTTCACAGATGGGTGGATTAACATCTACAAAGCATCTGGCAGGGAATGCAAGCCTGTGAGGTATTCAGCTTGCCTAGAAGCTGAAGGCATTCAGCACTCAGCTGAGAAGGTTTAATTGTGCAGTGTTTCACCAGGGAAGCAAATTTCTTCATTGCCCCGTTGGCTACACCAGCTCAAAAATCAGAATATGAACGTTCACAGCCTTGTCAAGAAAACAGCTGTCATGGTTTCTCACAGAAATATTCACATAGGTATTTCTCCTTCTACTATCTTGTCACAGCATATTCCACAGATCTAGTTGCGCATTATCTCTTGTACTTTTAGATATCCTGCCTTCTGTTTTTAGTGAAGGACTTGGAATCCTGGAAGTGCTCAAGGATGGGGCTTAGAGCAAGAAGCAAGCAAGCAATTAAGCAAGAAGTAAGCAAGTTCTTGCAGATCAAAGAAAAAGAATGATTTATAACCTGTTTGTAACAACTTTGAAATTGGATTTTATCAAAGAAATGTATTGCTTATTATTCTAAGTGTAGTTGGAAAACACTTACCAAGACTGCAATGAAATAAAATGTGAACATTGCCTAAGTAGTCCCTAAAGTAAAAGATAAAGTGTGATGGGGTGGTCTAGTGGAAGGTGTAAGGGGGTTAGAAGAGGATGGGCTTAAGGTCCCTTCCAACCCAAACCATCCTATGATTCCACAAGAGGATTCTGTGATTCTGCAAGAGGATTCTGTGACTCACATGTGGAATGATCCCATGATCTTGGCACTGCTTCCCCATTGAAGCAAGAAGGGCAGAAGGCTGATAGACAGGTGGAGCTGCACCTTAATGCGTGTGGGAAGTTTATGCAGCATTTTCCATGCTCATTTTCCTGTCTCTTCCTTATGGTTTTTGTCATTGATTCTGTGCCCCAGAGCTATGCAAACATATTAATGTACAGAATCATAATGCAGAATCTCAGCACCAAGGGTTTGGGGTGGAAGAGACCTTAAAGACCATCCAGTTCCACCCCCTGCCATGGGTAGAGACAACCTTCCACCAGACCAGCCTGTTGGGGTCCCATCCAATATGCCCTTGAACACTTCAAGAATAATTTAATCACTTTTGTCAAGCTAACAGATAACAGAAAATATCAAAAGGCCACTCCCAGTGGACATATCACATTCTTCAACTTGGAAGAGCACTGGTACTTTTCAGATGAAATATTAATTTCCCAAGAATTTGCTGGGTCACATTTTTTAACCCTTCTTTACCCTTGTGTTCTCTCCTGCTTCTATGATATCTTAAATACAGGACTAACTTAATGCCACAATTACCCCCTTGGAGGCAGAAAAAGGCACAAGACAGCGATAACATGAGTTCTGGCACAGCTTGTGCCAAACTGCAGCTTTCATTTACAAATCCAGGAGATGGAACACATTTCTATCAGTGAGATCATTGTGTACCACATGAATGATATTCTGACTGAGAAAAATATGCAAAATAAAAGCTAACTGACATTTTGATATAACACAAGCAAATGCTTTGCTTTGGAAAAATGCATGACCACTCCAGGATAAATTTCACATCAAAATTGGGGTTTAGTTGAGTCATTTTAAAAAGAGATTTCTAAATCTATCACATAAAAACATGAGAATAACTCAGCCTGTATAAACTGTCATAATGCAATTTTCCCTCAATGTTATGGAAAATCCATATACCAGCTTTTAACCAGGAGCAAAGGGCACATGAAAACATTTAGGTGTTTTCCACTATGCCTTCTGGGAGTTGTTTAGTGTAGTCTCTTTGTATTATGCAAGACTATTAGCAGGAAATTTTCTGGAGAAGAAAGAACCCCACTTTCCACGTAATCATTTTTGCTTTCTTTCTCTGTTCACAGTTGGTACCACAGTCAGCATTCCAAGGGTCATGTGGATTTCTGTGCACCATAAATGGCACTGGAAAGGTGCTGAGGCCTCTTTTACTACACATCTGCTACCAAGCCCACAGGCAACTGGCCTGCCTACTGAGTAACAGTAGAAATTCAATTTTCACTTTTCATTTACAGGTTAAATCTCATACAGCTACAAATTAAATGAGAGAGATGTGATCAGAGAGGGCTGTGAGGACACGTGCTCACCTAGCTCTGACTCTTTTGTTTGGTTCAGGATTTAAACCCAGGAATTTGGGTTGTGTGGGTTCAGGGAGTGAAGGTTTTTACTGCTTAGGGTGTGAGCTGTGATGAAAAGCACTGGGAGAATAGGAACTGGGTCTGATCAACAGAAGCAAGGGAGTATTAGGCAAAATGTCTCTGGTGAGGCACAAATAGTTGCTCAGCCTGTGGCAGGATTTGTCCCAGGGTACCACTGCAGTATGGAGGGAAAAATGGGCAGGCTTTGATGATTTTGCTGTAGTAATGACACTGGCTGTGCTTGGTCCCATTACAGCTCTTCTGGAGGGGATTACCAGAGGGAGGGTGTTCCTTCCTCTATCCAAACAGAAACAGCTTCTCTTTCATCTTACAGCACTCAGCTTTCTAAGGGCATTAGAGAAGTTTCCTAGCCAAAATCTCCTAAAGAAGCTGTGGTGCAAGGGGACAAGAGAAAAGATCCTCTAATGGATTGCTAAAAGATAGGAAACAAATATAGGGGGGGAAATGCTGGGTTGCGCACAAGGGAGGAGATTATTGTGTCCCACATGGATCTCTCTTGTTCAGCATATTCCTAAATCATCTGGAAAATGGTGTGAGTAATGAGGTGAAAATGTCAAAATTCAACACTTTAAAAATGCAATAAAGACCTTCAGCTGAACTGAATAATCTCTCTATGGATTTTTCATTCACAAACACTTTTATATTTAATCTGTTCACTCCAGTATTTGAAGTCTATTTTTAACATGGGAGAATATTTCTTCCCCAGATCCATTTCTTCTTGTTTACTAGGTTTGCTGGTGATTACAAAAGCCACTTGCCAATCTTCTCCACCTTCCTGAAGAACTACATTTGTGTCTTACCTCTTATTCACATTTTTTCCCTTTCACTGACTGTCTCCAAGATTGTTAAGAGCTCATGCTGCAAAGTCTTGATCCTTGTTGTTTGTCCAAGTAGATCAATGAGAGAAACTTTCCTGGAGTGACTTTATTACAGTTGTCATCACCTTGTCTGGCTCAAACAAGCAGATTTTCAAAAGGTGAACACAGTGAAAGAACTGGATGTGAATTGTTAAAATTTGTCTTGCCTGTAGTGCTTTATACATATTTGTTGACTCCCATGTTTCAACACACCAGAATTAAAAAAAAAAAAAAAAACAAACATGATGAGATCCCCCAGTTGTCTCATATGATTTATTGGGGTAAGGTGAGAATCAGATAATCCTTGGGTGGTGCTTTCAGTGAGGAAGGCAGTGTGAATAGTGGAGGGAATGTAAGTACAGCATTAAGATGCTCTGTTGTAAGATGTGGAAAGTGCAGCAGCTGCTCTCATTGCACAGACTGTCCCCTGATTTCTAGTGACAGGGTGATGATCTGTGGGCAAGGAGCACCACTGTTTCAGAGATTCTTATATCCATATGCTTTAAGGCCAAAAGGGACCGTGGAATGCATCTGATCTAACCTAGGACAGTGCAGGGCAATGAGTGGTGCCCCACAATTTGTGTATTTAAGATTCCTCCTTCTCCTGTGAGTGAATGATGTTATCCCAGGAACCATGGCTGAACAGCAGGCTCTCTCTTGAAGTACATCCAATCATAAATTAAGCACTCTGAATCTAAATCTTATTTGCAGCTAAAAGGCATTGGATATACTGATGGAGTCCAAGAAATGCCTACGAATTCTTCTGTGGCCAGGTGAAATTGAAAACTAATATTTATTGGATAGTCCATAGTAATCCTATGTTCCTTTAAGCTTCCAGTTTTTTTAAATAAACCTTCCTTTAATCAGGCTTGTTTTGCCTTCTGACTCTCTACTTCACCATGGTCTGCTCCAAGATCTTGATCAAGAGATCTGTGTGGAGCTGTTTTAGAAACACATCTGCAGCTCACATCTCACAAAGCCATCACATGGAAACCAGATCCTGCTTCTTGGTGGGTGAAAAGATTGGACAATTTGTCCTTAGATCTTTCATCCATCACTTTGCTTTTCCTTCTACAAAGAGCAAAGAACATCTTGAGTAGAAATCACACCTGCAATACATACAAGACACTGCAGTATACTCAAAATTCCAACAGTGCTGTAAAAACAAGGACTAAATCATGCAAGATTATGGTTTTGAAAAAGAGAAATTCATCCCTCTGTGTTAACAAAAGTGCAACTTGGTCATCATAAGCTCAATTTATAATCACTATTACTGCCTCCTACCATGTTTTTCATTTCTAGATTATTCAGATGAGAAGACACACATATACACGTGAAGGAAACAATCCCCTTAGACATATACAAAAGTTAAAATTTAAATGAGAAAGGTCAAACAAGTTCAGATTGAGCAAAAGTAGTGCTCAGTTAATTTCCACACCCCCTACCCTTGCCACAGTACCTGGGCACATTTACATTTATTCCTTCTGACAGATTCCTGTGAGGCAGGAAATTGGTTTTATCTGCGGCAAAGCAGGCTAAAGGATTTGTGCACGGTCACACAATGAATCTATAAGGAAAAGGGGATTTGGGCAGAAGTTTTCTCAGTTGCAAAAAGCACTCTAAGCCCTGGACTCTGAATCTATTTCAAACAAAGGTATATAAGCTTAGTCACCCATATTTTCTCAGTTAGAAGTTAGTTCTGAGACCCTTAATGAGCTGTATAAATCAGCATTTTTCTAGAATTTAATGCAGAAAGACCTGAGCCTACTCTTTTAAACCCTCACAGCTAAATCTCCCAGAATACATACATACACCATGGACTATTTTTTCATCTCATAAAGCAGATATGTTTGAGCCATACATAAAGAAAACACAATGGAATATCCTGAAGATAATACAGGGGAGAATCCTTTCTCTGCAAGAAATGAACAATGTAGCTGGACAAGGATTTTTCTGCTTTTAAACTCTTTTCAATAGGAAAATGTTTTCATCGGTTAGAAGTATAGACAGAATGTGTGTCTTCCTCACAGAGTTTCATTTTTCCTTCTTTCAAGAAAAGTTATGTTTTTGTAAAGACAGAAGTGGTGTTCACTGTGGTTTGGGAGAGGTTAGGGGAGAAGATCCTCTATGTTTACTCAAAACTGAAAGTGTTTTCTGTTGAAAACAGTGTCCTGGATCTTTCTGAAGGATTCAGTGCTCATGTCACCCTCAGTGTGCTCCCTGAATGCAGCTGCCATCACAGCACTGCACTGCAATCATCAAACACTGAAAGAGAGATCCTGAGCTGTTAGAGAGTGCCATGGAGGGACATGGAGATGGTGAAGAGTCTGGAGGGGAAGCCACACAAGGAACAGCAGTTTTCAGTCTACTGAAAAGCTGATATTTGGGAGAAAAATATTTTCTGAACGCTTGTGATGGCAGCCAGTGCCATCTCACTAGCTCAGCAATGTTATAAGGGTCACAGAACCACAGCCTTAAGGGACCTCGGAAGGTCACTGGTCCAACCTCCTGCTGAAATCAAACATGGAGACTGCACCATCTCTTTGGGCAGCCTCTCCAGTTTTTAACTGTCCTCATGGAGAAAAAGTTCCTCCCCACATGTGATCTGAGCACTGCTGTTTCAGTTTATAGGAGGAATACTGTGAGCCCATTTATAAGCAGACTGTAACAGCATGAGGCCCCTCATCCCAGACCCTCTGAAAGCAGTCCAGCTGTGTTTGTTGTCCTTATGATTGTCCTCCTATCTGGGCTGCAACATCAAAATTTAACTCAAGCACATTGTGAGCCTGTCCAAAGCCTCACTACAGTGGGGGTATGGGGCAGTCAGTGCCCTACAGGGTGATCAGGTGGGTCAGACGTGACTTAACCTTGGTCAATCCACATTGGTGTCAGACACTGTATGTGGCCATCATGTCCCCAGAAATGTGCTCCTAGAGGTCTCACGCCATGATTTTCCCGTTGATCCCAACCAATGTGATCAGTTTCTTAGACCATTCTTTGAGAAAATTTTCATGTGGTTTCAGAACTAAATCTTGTGAAGAGAATGGTTTAGATAGGAAGGCATCTCAAAGCTCATCCAGTTCCACCCCCTGCCCATTCCACTAGACCAGATTTCTTCAAGCCCCATCCAACCTGGCCTTGGACACTTCCAGGGATGAGGCAGCTGCCCCAGAATTTCTAGGCAACCTCTTCCATCCAGTCTACACAAGAGCTAAGTTGTAGGGATGCTGTAATGCTTTAGTAAAGCCTGGCAATGCTCTTTCCCTTACAAGAGCAGCATCCCCTTCTGTTGGATTTACTCTCTCCACTAAAAGCCAGTTTTCTTAAGTAAAGCAAAGTGATAAGAAGCAAATAGGGAAAAAGATTGCCTTGGAAGGGAAGATGGATGGAAAACCCAAAGGCTGTCTTGGGTCTAACCTGGCCTTTCACCTGTTGTTCCTAAGAGGTTTGTGAAATCTGGAGGGGCAAGCACACCTATGGGCCTTGCTCAGAGGAGTCCCTCTGCTCAAAGCACTCTCTCTTCATCCACGTTTGCAGTTGCAAAGAGCTGCTCACTAATTGTAGTAATCGTCTCAAACGCTTTTTAATTGCATATGCCAGCACACCAGAAGTTTTGAGTAATTTTTTCTTTGCCCTCCAAGGACACCTTGTGACCACTCCAAAAGTGTCAAATACAGATATAAATATTGGTAAGGAGCCCTGAAGCACTGCAGAAACTCTGCAGTTTATCTTAGAGACATGCAGCAGCTTCCTGACAGCTTGGCTTCGACTTCAATTTTCTTTCTCCCTGCGCCAGGCACCATATGCTGACTGTTACACTGAAATGACACTTAACCCTCCACCCTGCAAGAGAGAGGCTATATTTAAATTCAACTGTTAGGTGAAAGTGTGTTTTAGAAAAACCTCCAGGAAGCTGCATCCAGATGGTTACAGGGAAGAATCTATATCTAGGGATTTGGGGGAGGATAACAGGTTGGAGAAGCATCACTTCTGAAGTTGTGGCTATATAGTGATATTCCCTTTCCTTTCAGGTAGCACAAAAACCATTGCATAATGCAGTGTTTGGCATTCATCAGCTTGACTGTTTGGAAGCAAGAAAATTTTAATAAACTTGGTTTCTCTGGGATTTTCTGTAACTATTTTTCTCTGTGTGTTATCAGTCTCAACTTCTTACTTGAAGTTAACCTAACAAAGTAAATAGAAATGTTTATACATTTATTTTGTCAGCATTATTTTAATTTTAAATGGCAGAAAGACATGGAGGAAAGCTCTATAACTGTTGGAATTACCGGCACTGAATATTTGACATTCCGAATTAGATCATTCCCAGCATTTTAGCCTGTTCCATAAAGGGAGAGATGGCAGTCAGGGAGCCGATTCTGTTTTCAAAAGGAAATGTTAGTCCTGACAGGACCTAAAGATGTTCAACAAAGCTGTGACATTGGCGCAATTTTTGACTTCAGTTTTTTGGAGGAAATGCTTTAGAGTACCTGAGAGTATTTATTAAATTATGTTGAAGAGTTCTTTACTCTGGCTAATAACCCACTGCAATTTTCAAATCAGTTTTGGAGATTGACAACAGGTGAACATGCAAATATCCACAGGCTGATCATGCACTCTTTAGATAAGGGGAACATCTGAGCTCCAGCCTCTGATATGACACCATCTATTTCCATTCTACATGTGTTTTTTGAAGCAAACAGATGAAACAGATGAGTAAGCTCGCATTTCATTGTTTGGACTCAGACGTTTTTTAGTTCTTATCTATGATACAGTCTCACAAACCCTGAGTTCTACAGCACTTCACTCTAACTAACTAAAAATGGAGCCCCACTTCTCTCTACAAGGCCTTTTAAGGATAAAGTGTCCAATTAAGAAATAACATCCAAATTATTTTTACTTTTAACCCAATAACCAACCACCCATGGCTCTCAGTGAGGGCTTTTTTATCCAATTACACAAAACCACCCAAACCCATGGAGAAGGTGAAGAAGGTGGTGAAGAGGAAGGACCAGCCTCTGCCCTAAAACCTCCATCTTGCTTTTTATATATTACTATATTCTAAAACCTTAAACTCTCAGTTTTCCAGATGTGGTATTACACACTTCTATTCAAACTACACACCCATAATCCCAATAGTTATTCAATTATAATCCCAAATTATCATTCAATTATAATCCCAAATACCATTCCATTTTGGAAGCCTTCTCCATGGCCTCAGTTCAAATGCAGTGTTCTCCTGGGGGTCAGTGCCTGTCAGCACAGAAAGTCTAAAATTCTCAGCAACCAGGGTTCCAACATTTCACCTGGCTATTGAAGTTATCATAGTGATTACATGAAACCATTGGTCTAAATTCATGTAAAATATCCCTCAAAACTGGTTCTCTTCAAACCCCTCTGCACACACAAACGTGATGTCAATACTTGCATACATGCTTACTACAAAGGGTATTCGGGAATATTTTGGGTGTTCAGCTAATTTCAGAGAAGTCCAGAACTTTCTTACATTTTCCCAAGGACACAGTAACAGTAAATATGAAGGCAGGATGCTCTCAAAGCCCACCTAAAGCTTCCTGTGAAGGGAGGATGATGGAACATTGTTTGTATGCAGATACACACACATGTATACATTCAAACTAGCAAATTAATTTCATAACAAGTACATTATAGAATATTGTGATTAGGAAGCTGTGGTATGCTTCTCACAGAGAAAACCATGAAAGCCTGTCAATAAACAGTTAAAAACACTGAAAATATATCTTTTTCAAGATAAATTTTATCTTGAAAAAATAAATTTACACTTCTAAAGCTTGATTGAATTGACCAACATTTCTGTTTGACTTGGTTAGTCCCCAGCACAGCACCAATCTCACACAAATCAAACAAACCTACTGTTTGTCCTCACACTTTCTTAGCAGAAGTCTGGGGCACCTCAGTTCTGCTCTTCCCAAAATATCTGACCTGCAGGATTCAGTCTAAGAAAGATCAAGATCAATCTTTTAAGATTGGTCTCAGCTAATGGCAGAGCACTTTCTTTGTGGCCCACATTGGCCTTACAAGATACATCCTGTGCAGGGGAGGACAGGTTTCCTTGGATCTGCTCATGCTCCAGTGTCAGGAACCCACAAATTTGCCATTTTTGCACCCAGTTATTTAGCTGTGCTGCAAATGTTTCTCTAACCTAATTTACAAATGACTATCCAAGTAAGAAAAAGCCCAGCTCATTTTCACTCAGAATAACAACAGACATTGACTTTTTAGTGAAAATTACAGCCAATCAGAAGAAGAAAAATATACCATATGAGGGAATTTTACTGTGAGACCTCCAATCAGGCTACCCATGGTCCCTTCTACAGCTAACACAGCTGAATCCAGCTCTAGAACCCATCCGTCAAAGCCTAAACAATCCCCATATGAGCACATATTCACCAACATATATAGGAAAGATTGTTATACTGCCTTTTAGCTGTCATTATTCTTGGGGGGTTTTAATCCCTCTTTTCCACATGGGGATTTCTTGTAAAAAAATAGAAAGTAAAATAAAAGTAGAACAGGAGGTGCGTGACTTTCTCCTGCCTCTGCTTTGCTGTACTGCTAATGCAGAATGATCCTTATCCCCTTGGTATGGGATGCATTACAGAGCACAGCTTCTAAAATATAGAATTGTGGAATCATGGAAGAATTAAGGTTGGAAAAGCCCTCTAAAATCATTGAGTCCAAGCATTACTATAACACTGACAGGCCCAGCACTAAACCATGTCTCTAAGTGCCACATCTAATGTTTTCTGGACACTTCCAAGGATGGTGACTCCACCACTTCCCTGGGCAGCCTGTTCCAATGCTTTACAACTCTTCCAGCAAAGAAATTTTTCCTGAGATCCACCTATAACATGGAAGTAAAGGAAAAACAGTTTGGGCAAGTAGATAACAGTAAAACTTCAGCCAAAATGTTTTTATCCTCTCCAAAATATTTCTTGACCGGTCCAGAATTTTTGAGAAAAAGAACAGCTCCCAAAAGAAAGGAAATAAACACATCACCACACAGCTGAAGTGCTTTTGCTGTTGGGTTGGGGTTTTTTAAATAAAATAAGTACAAACTGTAATGCCTATCATAGGTAGCATGTAATAACAAAACCTAGAGATATAAACTTATAATAAGTTTATATCTTTGAAGAACAGGTAATTTGCAATTCCAGCTGCTCAAAGGTAGGGTTTGCCATTAGAGGCCAGAATGAATAGGAATTCTGCTTTCTTCCACATCTGACATGGGGTGAAGAAATCTCTTTGCAAGTAAGCCATGTGCATCACTGTCACTGCCACTGTCAGAAGCCAGCACCAAGGGCTCAGAGGCCTAGGAAGGCTGGAGAGGAATGGTGTCTCCCAATTGCACAGCAAAAGTTGGATAATGGCAACAGAGAGAGTAACATTTTAGTAAGTTATACAAGAAAATCATTTGGGTTTAGGTGAGAGATATGGTGTCATCCAGTGCCACAACCAGGTGGCAAAATTTACTTAAGGCAAGATGACATAACTATATAAAATTAAGTTGAACCAATACACTTCATATTATGAGAAAAAATACAGCAAGAATTTTGAATTCAATTAGATCTAATATCTGAACTAATCACCTGTAAATTTTCCCTCATCTCTTTTTAAGAACCTTAGAATTTCTCTGCCCTATATCAATGCTGTTGCTCTGCAAACTCCTTTCCTGCTCCCTAATCATCAAATCCACAGTACTTTGCCACCTCCTGTAAGTAATTCAGTCCCATGAATTAAACTCCTCTAATTCACAAAATCCTCAAGGATACCTCCTGTCAGACTGAGATTTTTTTCTTTTATTGTTACAGCCTCATATCATTATTCATTTTGTTCCTCTTTCATTCACTGTCCCAAAGTTTTTCAACCAGAATCTGAACCTAGTAAACCAAACCAGGAGGTAAAATCTTGTTAAACACATCAACTATTCACACAATTTTCCACTAACGACAGTGGAACTATCCCAGTTAATGTGAAACTTATAAACCATCTTCAGCACAGCAATTACTCTCCTCAGGTACCTAAATAAACAAATGTCACACCGAGGTCTGAAGTCTTTTGAAAATCTGAGGTTCTTTTGAAAATCTGTTTCTGAATGCTGATGCTAAGCTGTATAGAAAATGTCAGTGATTGACTAGTGGGGAAAAAAAAATAGTACTCAAACAGCATATTTAATTGATATGGCATTAGCCTCAATGACATTTAGAGAACATCAAAGACAGAACATATCTGTATCATGAGGAATATGAAGCAAAAATGGAACTTCAGCAGAATGATCAAATTTAATTCAATGAGCAACAATAGTTAGGATAACAAAATATGCTATGCAGTAAGTTTACTCATCCTCTTAACTTTATTTGTGCAGCCTGAAATTGGATTCCATAGAAATGCAAAGTTTTACCGATTGCTGAGATCTGAACCTTTATCTTTCCTTGCAGGCTATTTGTATTAATCTACTTTTCTTTGAAGCACAGAGCTATTAAACTGTTAAAGCTCATTTAAAATGTGGCTGTATTTCTATCAATGGACCCAGATAGCTGAATTATAGATTTTAATTATGCTTTTTATACTTTGGGCATGCTTACTTAGAAATATTTGCAACAAAAATATGCAATTAAAGAGCTTTTATTGCTGCTGATTGGTGAATTGTGTCTATATTGACAGCAAGAGGTGGCTTAGCATATAGGAGAAATTACATGGGGCACTTTCTATTAGTGACTAATACAAAAACCAGAGCCAGCTTTGTTCCCCTACCTTCATTAGTACTTTACCATGAAAGTGCAAATGTAAAATGCCATGTGCTTGAGCAGTGATATACAAGAATATTTCACACTTGAGTAGCACCCATCCTACAAAACCAGTTAAATACATAACTGGAAAATCAGAATTTATGCTATTCATCTGACACATCTGACTCACTTCTCCAGTTCAGCAAAAGCAGAACTGGACAGTTTCCATCCTGTAATATTCAATCACTTTTCCCATTGCAAACTGCAGCCGTAACATGGGGGAAAATTAAAATAAAACATAATTAAAAAAGAAAAGTAGGAACAAGCACTGCAGTAGAATGGCAAAGGTGAACTCCATTTGCTTTACAGATAGCAAGCAGTATGTTACTCAGTGCTTTGCCAGGTTTGAAATTTAAAAAATCATCTTGTACCATCAAATACACCTAGTACCAGAGTGGAAAGATACACAGAATAAACTTAATCCTGTCACAAATATCACCACCCTGGCAAAACTTATACAGCATGACATGAGCACATTAGGAAAAATTGACAAAAAGAAGGTGCTTATAATGGACAATTGTTTTCTTCCAGAAATTTAATTTGTTCATTTAAGCTTATCAGTATTTTTAAAATGGCTGAAAACTGAAATTACTACAAACTGCTTCAGAGGGAGCACGGTGCCTCTGTGTCTAACATCCTCTCTGGCTCAAGATTGGTTCCAAAATCTGCACACACGTATTCATTCACACATATTCTCAAAGTTGTATTTCTTTTTAGTAAACAATAATCTAAATGACTTCAGTGAAAACAATGCTTTAAAATTTTATTCAGTATGAAAAAGGTGTTCAACCATCTTGGGAATACCCAAGAGAAACCATATAATCATAAAATTGCTAATGGTGGAAAAGGCTTCTCAGGCTGTCAAGTCCAATCATCAGCTCAGCACCATGTCCACCTCTGAACCATGTCCTCGAGTGCCACACCTACACACCCTGAACACCTCCAGGGATGGGCACTCCACTATTGCCCTGAGCAGCCTGTGCCAGGGCCTGACTGCCATTTCAGGAGAGAAATTTTCCTTAATATCCACCCTGAGCCTGCCCTGGCCCAGCCTGACGCCGTTCCCTCTCCTCCTGTCCCTGTTCCTGGAAGCACAGCCCCACCCCCCCCGGCTGTCCCCTCCTGTCAGGAGCTGTGCAGAGCCACAAGGTCCCCCCTGAGCCTCCTTTTCTGCAAGGAGAGAGGAGGGGCTCTCCTTTTCTGAGCCCCTTTCCCAGCTCCCTCAGCCCCTCCTGGTGCTCCAGACCCTTCCCCAGCCCCGTTCCCTT
>LTAT01000011.1:543640-572996 GCA_003286495.1 Chlorodrepanis virens | reverse complement strand
TCAAACATATATTGACAGCTCTTAGCACCATCAACACATGAGCACATGGCGAACCTAGAAATGAAGGCCCAGGTGGAAAACCTACAGCATATGAGTTTCCCATGACATTAGCACAGGAGGAATCTATGGAAAGCTGAGATTTAAATGAAGGCCTTCTACAGTCACATACATACCAAATTTTTTCTGTACCTTGTCAAGGCTAATTTCATTAACTGTATCCAGAATCATATGGAAAGATAGAGAAAAATAATGGAGCAAAGTCATGGTAGCCCCTGTATGAAAAATAAGTTTCATGGTAATGAAAAGCAAAAAAGAAGTTTCATGGTAATGTGTTTCAGTTACAGATTCTCAGAAGTCTTCTATTACAGCCACAGCTAAAATTTAATGGATAAGTTTAAGGCATAATCTAGAGCTGACCAAAACCATGAGAAAATGCAGCAAGATGTGACAGAATGTTTCTGCCACAGGCAGAAATACAAGGATCTAATCAGGAAAGATCTTTTGGCATTGCCAGGGTTACAAAGATTTTCTGGGTGTCTGATTCATGAGCAAATGTCCATAGCAAACTTCATTAATGCCTTGGCCAAAGGCTCCTATTCAGACACCAGAGTGCAGAGGATGTAAACTTTTCTTTCTAATCAACAGTATTCTTCTCTCTGCAAAAAGGTGAATCATTAAATCACTAATTTATTTTACTCATCTATATCTATCTTTATATTTATGCATGTATATATCCACACATCTCTACATTCACACACATGCTCATGCATACATGTACAGAAATGTATCCTCATGAATATATAAAAACACATGCATTCATATTCACACTGATTCATTCTCATAATAATCACCAATATTTGGGCTCTAGACATCAGTAGATTAACAAGGACCACAGTCTACACGTTTTCCACATATTCTAATTTATCTAGCCTGGTGATTTGCTACCAAAAGCATCATTACAGAAACACAGAATCTGCCAGTTTGGAAGAGAACCACAAGAATCTTTGAGTCCAGCTCTGGACCCTGCACAGGACACCACAGCAATCCCACCCTGTCCCTGAGAAAGTTGTCCGGGAGCTCTTGCAGCCTTGGGGCCACACCCATTCCCTGAGGAAACCGTTAGGGGCCCACCACACTCTAGAGGGAGGAACTATTTCCTAATATCCAACCTAAACCTCCCCTGACACAACTTCAGGCCGCTCCCATGAGTCCTGTCCCTGGCCATGAGAGACAAGAGATCAGTGTCCATCTCTCCTCTTCCCCTCACAAGGAAGTTGTAGCTGCAGTGAGGTCTCCTCTCAGTCTCCTCCAGCTGCCCCCAGTGATCCTCCTGAGGCTTCCCCTCAAGGAAAGCCCTCCTTTGGATGCTGACAGTTCAGCATCTTTTTTATATTGTGGCACCCAAAACTGCCCCCAGCAGTGAGGTGAAGCCACCCAAGAGCAGAGTGGGACAATCCCCTGGCTGGCCTGGCTGATGGTGCTGGGCATGGTGCCCCCAGGACAGGGATGTCCCTCCTAGCTGCCAGGGCTCTGCTGACTCAGATCCACCTGGCCATGGACCAGGACCCTCAGGGCTCTTCCCAAGCTGCTCTCCAGCCTCTTGTTCCCCACTCCATACACACAGCCAAGGTTGCTCTGCCCCATGGGCAGCACCTTTGTTAAAGTCCGCATTTGGTGATTGCCCATCTCTCTAATTTGTTGAGGACTTTCTGCAGCGCCTTTCTGAGGGAATCAAACAGCTCCACCCAGTTTTGTATCATCTGATGAGTATCCCTTCCAGTCCTATGTCCAGGGGGTTAATGGAGACTTTGGAGAGCACAGGGCCGAGGATGGAGCCCTGTGGAACCCCACGAGTGGCAAGTTGCCAGTCGGGTGTCACCCCAGTCACTGAAACCTTTTGTGACCGACCTGTGAGCCAGATGCTCACCCATTTCATGATATGTTTATCCAGCTGTGGGATGGACATTTTGTCCAGAAGGATCCTTGAAAAGACAGTCTGGAAAGCTTTACTGAAATCCAAAAAGGTTACATCAACAGGCTTCCCTTGATCAGCCAGGTGGGTCACCTTGTCATGAAAGGAAATCAGGTCTGATAAGCAGGACTTTCCCCTCATGAAGCCGTGCTGGCTGTGAGCAATGACTGTTTTGTCTCACCAGGTGTTTTTCAATACCTTCTCCATAATTTTACCAGGCCCTGAAGGGAGGCTGGCAGACCTGTAGTTTCCAGGGTCCTCCTTCTTCTTCTTGAATATCAGCAGAACACTTGCCAGATTTCAGGCAGCTGGGACCTCTCTGGATTCCCAAGACTGCTCAAAAATTACCATGAGAGATTTTGCAAGGACATCAGCAGGATTCTTGGATGAAGCCCACCAGGCCCCATGGATTTGTAGGGATCCAACTGGAGCAGGAGATCCCTCACAAGTTCAGGATAGACTGGGAGTTGATCATTCTCACGGACAGGGTCCTCCAGCTCACAGCAGTGAAACTCTCTGGGTCCATCACCCATGTTGAAGACAGAGGGAAAGAAGGCATAAACACCTCCACCTTGTCTCTGTCCCAGTTTGTGAGGTGACCATCCTCATCCTGGCATGTGCCAATGGTATTTTTACTCTGCCATTTGCCATTAGTGTATTTGAAAAAGCTCTTTTAATTTTACCCAACAGTTCCGGCAGCCTCAACTTCAGCTGAGCTTTGGCTGCACAGATTTTCTCCCCAGGCATCTCTGTATTTTCCCCACATCATCTGACTGCTTCTACACCTTCCTTTTTAGTCTTATTTCCAAGAGAAGATCCCTGTTCAGCCAAGCAGGTCTTCTGCCTCGTCTGATTTCCAGCATTTGGGAATTGCTGACCAGCAAAACTGACCAGTGCTGATGGGCCCCAGCACCTTTAAAACATTTTCCCAGGGGATCTTGCTCACTAGTCCCCTGATCAGCCTGAGGTTGCTCTCCTCATGGCCAGAGCTGAGGTTTTGCTGGCATTTTTCCTCCTGCCACCAGAGATTTTAAACTCAACTACTCCGTGCTTGTTGTGGCCAAAACAGCCCCAGCCTCCACTCTGCTCACAAAATCTCAGCTGCAGACAAGCAGCAGATCCAGGAGGGCATCTTTCCCAGTTGGCTCCCACAAGACCAGTTCCAAAAAGCTCCAAAAGTTCATCCAGGTACTTTTATGGAACAGGTGGTGGTGTTTTAGGAGGCCACACAACGATAGGAGGACTTCTGCCCACCTCATCACTTGTCTGGCCTTCTAGTTCCAGAGCCTCGAGCCTGGTGCAGGAGGTGCCAGCCCTGCTTGTCAAATTCTGAGGAGCTGAGGAGGAGGAAGAGGAACTTTCTTCCTGTTATGTGCAGGTACTTGCCTCCAGCCTTCATCTTCAACACACTCTTGGCTAGCAGGCCTTGGCTAATTACCCTGCAGGGCTATGAGCCCACCTGTTTCTCCACTACAAGGGAGGCCTGAGATTCCAGAGAGTCTTGAAACTGAAGCATCTCTGAAAATAATTGGTCTCTTGTTTGCTTGCTTGAATCCTATGTATTCTGTTTTAATCACTTGAACCTATTAATTATTTTTAAAATTTATTTTGCATGGGGAAATACATGAAATGGTGACAAAATGCCACATTCTGTTTGTTAATGCAGGTTATCAGATTGCTTATGCTGTGTAAAGTTTAGCCATTATTATTATTATTATTATTCTCATTATTAATCTGTAGCAAATATTTTTTGTAAATGGCTAAAGATGTAGTTAAAATAAAATACAATTAGATGTGACTTGATAATAAACCGATGTCTTTGTTTACTTTCTATTCTTAGAGCATATATATATATATCAGGAAGTAAAGATGATATTGTATTTGAGTTCCTAGTAAAGCATCCAATCCAATCTATATTAGCTATAGTTCAAGGACTGTTAAGATATAGTTCAGAATTAGCTGAACCCCAAATATTTAGTTTAGATTAATCAATTATATTTCCTCAGATTCTGCTTTTTTTCTGAATATTTGGTAGTGCCTGTTCTGTTTTGATTTTAAATTATGTTACTCTAAGTCAAAACCTCTATATGTGCTTTTCCCTCGAGAAATTAGCATTCACTCCTCAAAGCCAGATTCTATCTCTTGGATAGAATGGATGCATGTGAGACCTGCATACACAACTTCTAAATTGCTGATGGGCTCTGCATGTGTATTTTTCAGAGCTCTGTATATATCAAATTGTCTGGTCAGTAACAATATCTTCTCAAGCTGCATAAATAAAGTAGAAATTGAGAGTATCAGAAGATGAATTGAGATACAGAGCCATTAATGACCTTAAGAACACTGTTATCCATAACAATCATATTGGGATTCTAGGCAGAATTGAGCAACAAGACATTATTTTGAAGTATTGCTTTTTTTCACAAGGGTCTCTGCTGGAATGAACCTGTAGCTACAAAGAAAAAAAAAAAATTCACAACCAGCATAATGACTGTGAAAACCTGTAGAATCAATCAATCCAAGCTACAAGACAAGTAAGATTTGGATTCAGAGATATTGACCACAACCTTAACTTAATGATAGTAGAAGAAAATGACACAAATTCTTGAGTGAGCACATTCAGTGTCAGTTGTTGTTCTTTTTCCTGCATGGCAAAGGCACAAATGCCCTTCTATACAAAGAACCACACACTCCAATCAATATCACTGGCTTTTTATACAGAGAAGGTTTCTGTGCTACTCAGTCATTTTTCTCTGTATCAGGTACAACGTGCCACCCATATAGACTTAACATATGCTCAAAAAGAAAAACCTGAAAGCCATTCAGTTTGGAGACAGCTACTGCCCTAGCAGTAAGAAAAACAGCAACATGGGGGTCCAAACAAAAGCACAGAGAATTTGATCCAAGTAATGAAAAAAAAAAAAAATTCCTTTTTTCTTCAGTAACTAAAAGAAATCTTGGTAATTGTTTTCTCCTTTATGAAAGTCATCAGTGTTTGATATCCTCTACATCTTGAACATCACTGATAGTACCAGCAGGGATACTGAAATGAAAATGAAAAGGAACGGCAATGAAAGAACAAAGACCAAACTAATGAAACTTCTTCAAAGAATTAATGAAAATTACCTGATTTCTTGTGCAAAATCCTGGCAGACTACCCTGCTGACTGAAGAATGTATCTGTTATTAGTGTTAAACAGCTTTTACACTACTTCAGTGATTGCATGAAACCATTAAGTTACAGCCTCTATTGTACTAATTTTTTTAGGGCAACTTAAATGATTCATGAACTCACTAACTGAAATGATGACACACCATATTCTCTAAATAAATGTTCTTTGTTCTTGGGAAACATATCAGTAGGAGATTTGATCTAATAATTATCCTTAAATATTAGATTTTGAAAGAGAGTATATTCTAGAAATAGATTATAATAATGTTTACAAAAAAATAAGATTTGCTCTTCTCCTTGCCATTTGAGTTTCTTTAGGATCTTTGATTAAATACACAGAACAAATAGGGAGAAATACAAAGAGAGATTGTCAAAACACAGACTCCTGCAGTGTATTATGAAAAAAAGATATACAGAAGGCAATCTTGGCATCAATAGTCTCCTTTGTTGCCAAGCTGAAACATGCTCGTGTTCTTGTCAAGCTGACTCCTGAGAACACTCCTAATCCTGCTGGCACAGCCAGCACTGCTCCCCAGCACACTGCCTACTGCTGCTCCAGCTCACCAAGAGGAGCTCCATCCTTCCTTTGAAAACCAGGAGGCTGATACTGAGTGGAGTGAGGGGATCTGGGGTAGGTCTGAGTCTGGTCCCTGGCAAAACACCCTGAAGGCCTTTGGGTTCTGTAGAATTGGGTTCTCTGATCAATAACTCGTTCAATAACTGAATGACTCTCAATAACTCTCTTGATAAATAACAGAATGTTCTGCAGGATCCTGTAGGAAGCCAGAATCACTCAAAAATACTTTGTGCCTCCAGGGGCTATCATGCTTTTCAGAGGGTCACAAAATGGTTTGGGCTGGAGGGGACCTTAAAGCCCAACTTGTTCCACCCCCTGCCATGGGCAGGGACACCTTCCACTATCCCAGGCTGCTCCAAACCCTATCCAACCTGACCTGGGACACTTTCAGGGATGGGGCCTTTTTTCCAAGATCTTCAAATGTGGGCTGATAGTGTGATCAGTCTCAAAAATGAACTTGATTTCTCCTTTGTTCCTGAGTAAAAAGGGCTTTCCTTTACCCAGAGCACATGACTTCTCTGCCATACTGGCTCATAGATGTCAGAGAGCTGGAAAGACTGGGTCATTTTGAGAATCAGAACTGCCTGCCTGCCTCCGTGTCCATCTCTGAGCCCTCATTTCTTTCTGCCCTTTTCCTGGGTCACAAGAAATCACCAGATCTCAGGCTCTTTCATTATTGCCCATGGAAATGTCATTTATCTATGCATGGCAGACCACTTACACAAGTGGGATTGTGAGCACAGACCTAAACAAGTGTCCAGCCTTTATCTTCTACACCTTTCATGTCTCTGATATCCATCTTAGGAGTCCCCTGATTGTCCCAGTGATATTGGAGATAGCCAAACCCTCCTTCACCTTTGTGAACCTCCAGTCTAGGGACCTGTCAATCCTTTAATATTCTGGCTAGACTAAACTAGGTTCTGGTTACAATTCATCTGAAAACATGTTCTAAACTTTTCTGCAATGTATGCATGTCTTCTCAGTTTAAATTTTCTCATCCTTTATTTCCACCTTTTCACAAGCACATACCCTCCAGATAATCCCCTGGATAAAGATCCAGAAACAAATATAATATTGATATTATATAATATTGATAACAGGAATTGCTAATTGTAAAGCATCATGACCTGATATGTTTTTAGGCTCTAAAATTAAACTGAAACTGCTTTCCTATGAAAGGGATTTGCATTTGGTACAAAGGGATGGAAACTGAATGATTTTGGAGGACATTATCCAGATTTTTTTAGACCTGGAAATATGGTCATCTAAAGTTTTAATTTTGCTCAGGTATGTGCTTATTCAAGTAGTTTCACCACACCTAGTTATTTAGCTGGTGCCATGTTTTTCTACGCCCAGCTAACTAGAATAAGAGAGGCTGTTGTATCACAATCCCAAAATTAAACTCATTGATGTTTTTCATATCCAGACATTCTTAAAAATGTGCTGGGTTACAAATATTATTTTTCTAGCAGAAATTTATCAACTCACAATCCCAAAAACTCTCTTTGAGCTGCTCTTCCCTCTTACCAGCCTGTGAGCCCCTGAAATTATAAGGAGGACTTAGTGCATTCCCCAATCTAGCCTTTTGCAAACATTCTGGGAACGATGATTCATCTGATTTCTGTACATTTTATCCACCAAGCTGAATGGAATATTCCCTAAAGGAACCAATTACAACACAGACCAGAAGCTATTTATTGATAGAGCCAATGGCTGGAAAAGGCAGAGATTTCTGTTATTCCTGTTATTCCCATTAAAACACCTGTATTGAAAACCACTGTTGGGAGACCTTTGTTAGTTCTTCTCCATGCTTTGAAATTCCAGATTAATCAGTTCAAATCAGCCTCAGGAAGAGCACAAGGAAATGTTATTCCAGACTGTAACTAGAGTGAAAATTGTGATTCGGGGCATATTGTGCACCTGCACAACTGAAGCCCCCAGGATTTTATTAACACTGTCTGTCACATGTGTCAAGTCTAGTGAGAACTGTGGGCTAAAATATTTTGATAACAAGTAAAAAAATGACAAAACCAACTAATGTTGACCCTACTTAGGTTCACACCCAGGAGTTGAAGCACATTAGTGAGTGTCCTGTTAGTCTTGAGTCTTGCTCACTTTGCCCTATGGGTTCAGTCACCAGAGGATTCAGGACAAAGGAGAGGAACCCAATGTGTTCTTATCTTTAACTTGATAGCATTCTTTTCAAATGCTTCTATTTTTGTAGCTGTTCATGAACACAATCACTTTTAAAACAACCTCTAAGGGAATCTTCTCAAGCCACATGAATACCATGCTGCCAAGAGCAACTCACTGCTTCAAGAGATTCTTTTTACCTTTTGCAGAGTAGTATTAGGCACACTAACTACACTGTTAGGTGTAGTTGTCCCAAAGGATGTCAGTGGTCACTAAAACTTCATCCACTTTTATCTTTATCACATCATAAAACCCTTTCCTCCTATTTGTATGATTGGGAAGGTTCTGTAACTTTGTATATCCCAGAATTTCTTCTATGATTAGGAACCTTTTCTAAAGAACCAACCTAAATTAATTCATAGCCAGTTTATACCAATTTAGTTTTGAGATGGTGATGGCTTTTGGTTTAGATAGCTCATCTTACTTTATAATATGTATTCTGTTGGCAGGAATTGTATCCTCTTTCAAGTCTCTTCCCCCCGCCCCGGCCCCGCAAATATTGTCAAGTATTTCCACCTTAAAAGAAAGAACGAGGCTCTTTCTTCCCCTGATTTTTCACATCTGTTTCAGGTTTTAAATCATTTTGCTTCAACAAAACTCCACAGTATCCCTGAGGAGATTTCCTCAAGACCTTACTTGATAGGTTGAATACTTCCCTATCTCTGTAGAAATTACCTCTTCTGATACAATGTAAGTTCTTTGCATAATTTCACAATCATTCTTTCCATCCTGGTAACCCCTCTGTCTCATTCTGTTTGGATTTAAATTCCTTTGTCTGGGTAGCTGATTTACATAAGAGGCACAGCACTCCTTTTGTGTATTAAATAACAAATTATAAACTTGGTTCTCCTTGCCAAAATACTTATTGATGCTAACTGCAGGAGCCACCTTCCATGAAATATTGACACAGCATTCCCATGACTTTAGAGGTTTTCAGCAGCCATCCAGGTGCTTTCTTGGTGGTTTTCTTCATAGATCAGTGACAAAAAATACCACCAAAATCCGTGGCAATTATTAAATTTCCTGCAGGAAGGAATTTCCTTTGAAGCATTAGAGGGAATAGAGCACTGCCATAATAATCACATAATCAACACAACCAGCCCACAATTTCCAACTTATAACAATGTTGATAACACCAGTTGTATATTATTTAGTGTTCTGCAATACCAGATTAAAACTTATTCCATATTTATTTGTCTCTTTCAGGTCTGTCCTGTAACTCCTGAATACTCCTGGCCTTGGAGAGAGCCAGCTTGTTTGCCCACAAATATAACTGAACCTTAATGTATAGAATAAAATACGGGTAGCAGATGATTTTTCTGCTGGTACATTCCCACAATTGATGCCCTAGTTTGTTTTATCAGATGATTGTTTGATGCTACAAAAGCCAGACACAGAGCTAAGAAAAAGTGTAACTTTTATGTTTAAAAAAATATGCTGAAGGTAAGACCTCCTATTAGAAATTGGGCTGAATTAATCAGTGTGTTCCTTGGTGCAAATCTTTGGCTTCATCCCAATAATTTATAACAGATTCATGGTCAGATGAACACTTGTTTACAATGACCACAGTGGATACAAAGCAGTTGCTTTTTGCCTTATTGGCATGCCAACAGGGAGCTTGGCTTTAAGCTGAAAAAGGGTAAATTTAGATTGGATATTTTTCCCTGTGAGGGTGGGCAGGCCCTGGCACAGGGTGCCCAGAGAAGCTGTGGCTGCCCCTGGATCCCTGAAGTGTCCAAGGACAGGTAGGACGGGGCTTGGAGCAACCTGGAATTGTGGAAGTTGTCCCTGCCCATGGGATCTGAGTGATCTTTAAGGTCTCTTCCAACATAAACCATTCTGTGAATCCATGAAAACAGAAATGCTAGCACACAGCCCATAGAGTGATCCATTTTCTTGTTTTAGGCTAAAAGTTTGACTGCATGAACGTTAAATGGAACCAGGTTATGTAAAACAAGAACTGAAAAAAGTAAACCTACTGAGAATCATTAAAAACAATTGCCGTATGTGAAATTAAACATTAAATCAGTCTGTCTCCTGCCATGCAAGTGACAGAAATAGAAGAATTAGCAAAACATTGTTGTGCTAATATAAAATAATGACAATGTATCCTTCAATAAAAATAATGACAATGTATCCTTCAAGTAAATTCCATTTTAATATTTTTTGTTATTCTCTCTACTGGGTGCTTTTCCAATTTCTCTGTCCTATTATCTGATTTTAATCATTCTGCATCTTTCATGGGCCTGCAGTGTGTGACCTTGACCCCATTCAAACCATTGTCAAACAATGGTACAAGACAAAGGCCTTTGCACCTGTAACTTTGGTATTTACAGAAAACTGCATTACTTGATATAACCAAGAGCAGAATAACACATATTCTCTGCTTTTTTAATATGATTTTGATTAAAATAAAGAATGTTTTTAATGAGGGAATAAAATAAAATCTTGTGATATTACGGATTCCATCAAGACTTATTTTTTTTCCACATCATTACTACCTCTCCTGAGACTGCAAATGGAGGGGAAATGAAAATATCATTCTAGTCACTGAATAATTGTTCCACTGTTGGAAAGCAAAAATCAGACAGCAGTCTCATGCTGAAATCTCCTGCTACACACCTTGAACTATGACATGGAATATGTGAACTCACTGCTGGCTTTATGTTATTTTTATTAAGGCTGTTTCATTTCTGCTAGTTGTAGACAAACAGTCCCAGTGTGAGGTTGTTCTTCCTAAGCTGGTTCCCATGGGCAGAAGGACTTGATGGGTTTTGGCAGAGAGATACAATTGGTCATCTCTTGTGTCAGCCTGGAGACACAGGAGGTGAGCTGCCACTGCTCAAAGCCCCATTGGTTCTTCTGGAGCCAGCCCCTTTTAGAAGAGAGACATTCCTTTAGGTAGCCTGCAGCATCTTGCCATATTTGTGCCAATAAAAAACAAAAGGGGTCTTCAGTCATTTTCTCTCTGATCCCACTGTGCTACCAGCATCCTGCCAGGAAGGGTTCAGGTGGGGCACAATCCTCTGGAGTCCCTCACCCCACACAACTCACTCATCCTTCACCACATAGATTTTGAGCTGCCATGGATTTAAAATGAAGGAAGAAGACTTCCCTTCATCCTAACCTTTAAATTTCAGGTCTCAGGTGTGTGGTTCAAGGGCTGAAGAGCTCAGGGACAGGAGGGGCTCTCTTAGCACCTTTCTCCCTGGTTAATTCAGCTGAGTCCCTTCAGGCTCAGGGCTTTCCTCCTCCTTACCTCTCCCTTCAAATAAGGACCTGTCCCTGAGGGATCCTTTCCATTAGGTAAAAGACAGGTGAGGGAATGAACAGACAATTAGGTTCCAAGTCCTACAGCCTGGGAAAGCTCAAAGAAAAGCAACAGGAATTAAATTTACAGTGTGTGGCTTCTAACAAGGTCACAGTGCTCTGCGCTGCTCACTAATGGGACCATATTTTACAAGGAAACTTTACAATAAGATTTGTTTTTGGAGGGCTGTATCAAAAAAGTACAGCTTGTGGCTCTTTTGACTTCCTGGAATAGGCAGAGAATGGAACTAAAGCTGAGAAACATTTTCTTTGGGGTTGTGTAAATTAAAGTCAATTGAAACCTATGCACAAACCCAAATAAATATTTAGCAGTGTGATTACAGATCTGTGAAACTTAACAATGTCGCTGTAATGATGGCTGAGAGGAGGAAAATTCTCAAGGACCTGAGTGTAAGAGCTCAAATGAAATACAATTCCATCTTTCATGTTTTAGCAAGATAATTTTGGTTCAGTTTTGACTAATACAGAATAATGGGAATAAAATATGCTGCCTCAGTCTCTGCATTATTGGCTTTACGTTATTGGTCCTGACAGCTAGCTTTTAAAATGCAGTAAATATTGGGCAATGCTATCCTGTTAAGACAAGCCACTTCATCAAGCATATTTCCAAATCACACTTTATTTTCAAAATGGGTTTAATTTCTCTGTAGATCGCAAAGGAGACCACTGCAAAATTGACCTGCAACAGAGTGCCCTCTACTGCATGTATTTGGGAAAGGAAAAGAAAGCCAACTCCTTAAAAATAAAATCTTTACACACTGAGGCCAGCACTTTTGTCACAGGCTACTGGACACTGAACCAAAAATAACATACATATAGGCATATGTCACTCTTACCTTCTCTTAAAGGACTAGGGAATAGTATCCCAAAATAGGTATGACATTTGCACAATCTCTTCTGTGCTTTTCAGTGAAATCAGTGTGTGTCTTCCCATACCAACATGGTCTGTGTTTGTAGGATGGACACTTATTAGGGGAGCTGAAAATCTGCCCTGTATTGCCCTGCTGCCCCACTTGCTTTTGGCTGTGGGGAGGAATCCATCACATTTTGAAGTAAAAAGTCTCTCTGCTTATAGCTTTATTTTCCCAGTCTTTAGTCTCTCATTTGTCCTTCTGTCTATTTGCCATTAGGCCACTCATATTAGACTGAGCTCCCCTTTTCCTGCCCATGTCCTTGATAATATTGGATGCTACTGAGTTACCCCCACGGCACATGATTGAGGAGATATTTCACCAGTGCTGTCTCAAAATAGAGACTTGCAGGTTACAAACATATCATTGAAGAAATTCCACAGCAAAGCCCAAATCCTCAAGCAGACCTATACTTTTGAAGTCTTCCTCTGTTTTTTTCTTTTCTTTGGCCAGCCTAATGCCAAGATTTGTGATGGACCAAACACCTGCAACCTCTGTTAAAATTCACAGTGGCTCTTATCACTCCATTCCTCAGGGAAGAGAGCCCCCCTTTTCAAAGAAATGGCATAGATAAACATTAAATGGCATAAACTAACATTAAACATTTTGGAGTCACTTTTGAAATGCCCTCCTTTGTACCATGGAGTCTATTCTGTCAGCAGTATATGCAGAGCCACAATTTCATTCTTAAAACCCCAGCTTAAGTCCCGATGAGCCACACAGAAAGCAATTGATGCATGATCAAAGGTGATCCCTCTGCAACCAAAGGTGATGTTTGAATCCCTAACACATTTTTGACCACATCGTTAGGAGACAGCAAAGGTAGGTAGTAAACAACAAAGTTTTTCAGAGCAACATAATCAATTATCAAAAGTTCTTCAAACAAAACAGAAACAACACAAGCAGCATTCCCATAATACACAGTGGCCTTGCATATATTTCAGCAATGAATTTGGTGTCAATGGATTTGTTCCCACAGCTGAACCTTTCCCTTAAAGGAAACCCTTATTGATAATTTACAACTTCTAAGGATGGCATCTGTGTCATTGCTTTCCCTTTGCTTCATACCTGTAAATCTTGTATCTTGTGCTAAATCCCTGTCGACTTCTGTCCACAAAATCAGTGTATTCCTGTGAGCGATGGAAGGGTCCCTTATCAGAGAGGAGCCAGTCGAAGGGGCTTGTGGCATGCTGATCCGAGACAGCAGCAACTGCTAAAACCCAGCAATGAAGACTCAGTGCTATCCACTCCCATAGAGCCATCAGAGAGAACAATTCAGCACCAGCACTGCATCGCCATATCATGCTTCCACTGGGGACTTAGAGCCTTCATTCTCTTAGCTTTCCCTCAACACCTAGACAAAATACACAGTCAATTAGATAAGCACACACTAGGCATCCCTTGGAAGTAGAAACAAGTTTCCTTTCTTTCAGCTTAAAGAGATAGTGGCCTCTACTTTATTATGTTTTACATTAGCATAAACCCCACTAGGCTAGTTAACAGTGGAGTGTTTCAGTACTTCAAATGCTGTGAAACTAATGTCTTCATTAACATCATCAGTGATAATATTTACTGTTGAAGGGAAACCTTTACAAATCATCAGGGGAGGGATTGTTGGGCTTTTTTTTCCCATTCATGCTAGTCATTAATGAAAAATATGCAACATCAGATTCTTGTCTGTTAGCAGCAGTACAAAAATCGTTCAGCAATGTCTGTACATAATCATGATGTACAGCAGTACAAAAATCATTCAGCAATGTCTGTACATAATCATGATGTACAGCAGTACAAAAATCATTCAGCAATGTCTGTACATAATCATGATGTACAGTAGCACAAAATCATTCAGCAATGTCTGCACATAAGCTCACAGTTCACACATTGGACAGAAAACAGGTGAGATTCAGAAGACTCAGGCTGCTTTCTCTTTTAATGTCCTTGGGAAAATTGCATTGTGGTTTGTCTTCACTACAAAGTGTGGTTCACAGAGCCGTGTTCCTCTGTCCAAACCAGCATTGCTGGACAGGGTGACTGCTCTGACCAAGAGCTCTGGAGCTGGCCACTGTGATGAGTTCAAGAGGCTTACACCAACTCCAGATGCTGAAATTTTGGGTATCCCTAACAGCAGCATTTAGCTTTCAGTCCAGATCTCTCCAACTCAGTGGATCAGCCTAGAAACACTTTTTAAAAGGTACCTAAACAATTTTTTTGTGTGCCCTTGTGTGCAATCAAGTATTGATTGCATCATGTAGGAGCTCAGTGAAGACAAGCCACAGCTTCCCTCTGCACCTCAGACCCATCCCTGTGGAATGGGCTAATGTTTCTAATATCCTGCAGAGATTTCATTAAACCATCTATGCAAGATCAAGAGGTTTTCAGAGATGACAAAGGTCATGTGGAATCCTGAATATATAGAAGCAATCAGTTCCAGTTTTCAGTCTAAGTTGAAACAGCACAGAATGAATTAAAATATATGAATGTGAGAGCTTTAATTTTTCTAGCTGATGAGTTTAAATAAAATGCTGGATTCACATTCACTCAAATCAGCACTCATCATGACATTTTTCACCTTTGCTATGGTTTTGGATCTTGGTGGGAAATTTTTCCTTCCTATCAGTAATTTGGTCTGTAAGTGAACTCTAAAAGATGGATATTTCCAACAGAACAGTCCTGCAACTGAACACTCAGCAGCCCCATCCATTATAATGAAAATTGTGTCACTAAATAAATATGCTCTATGCATATATGTGAGATATTAATATTCTCAAGAGCCTGCAGGAAGCTGACTGCCTCCAGGAGAGCACAGAGGTTCTTGTGAACCAACAGGAATTTACAGCCTAAGAATATAATAATCTGTCTATACAACCAGATAAATACTCAAGCTTTATGTGGTGTAATTATTTGTAACATGATTTGGACATGATTCTGCAAACAATAAATGTATAAAGAAAGACCCTGCTCGTATTTCATTCTGAGCATGTACCAAGACACTGAATTGTAACCATAAACAGTTACAGCCATGCAGTTTTTTTGACCATAAAACACAGATTGCAATAATTGAATTTTTGAAATTAAATTCCAGGAGTCTGCAACAGAGACCTCTCAAACTTTTATTTATACTCCCAAGCCATCACTTCCATGCAAAAAGAGTCTGCATATTGAAGTTTGAGGATCATCTTCCTAGACTGGTGGTGGTTTTTTTTTTCCCTTCAAATTCATGTATTTGAGGTTACACCTCTGCAAAACCTTGCTCCCACTGTATGAGAAAGTTTGCACAGATTTGAGGCAAAACTGGAGTGCAGTAGATTGCTCTGCTGGCCCATAAAAGCCATGATGATCATTTGGTTGCCATTTCCTGGTAAAAATAGATCAGCATAAATGAAGAAAACATTCCAGTCACTTTCAGACAGGCCAGACCAGCCTTTGCATCACAACAGAGTGAAAATCCACAAATGTTTTTGTCTCTTCTTGTCATTAATAAGGGAAAAATATACTGCACAGCATATTCATTCCCTTCCATCATCATTAGCACAGACAGGGAAGATGCTGGACATAATTTTTTTGACATTATATGAAGCTACAGAGAGTGAGTGTCATGAGAATTTCAATTTTCATGCCTAGTGCTGTTATAAAATTTCTAACTTTTCCATTGAAAAATTCCCATAGTTGATTAAATGAGAAGAGATAGGAGTTTACTTTTTCAGTTACTTATTAATACTAAAGTGTTTCAGGCTGTTAAACTGTAATGATGACTAATTGAGTCCCTTTTGAATTCAAAATGATAATATTAGGATTGGAAAATTAATTACTGTGTATATGTAGCATCTTCCTAACACTAGACTAAACCAGCACTTGGAAAGGAATAGTGGAAGAGCCAGGAGTTTATTTTTGGCTTAATGCTGCACCTCATGGTGTGTCATAAACAACCACTGGCAAAACATCTGCAGAGAACCTGTGCAGGTACAGAAGGAAATAATCTTGGTTTAAAGATCTCCTTGTGGAGGAATATTCCAAAGGAGCATAAATATAATACACGAGAGAAATAAGGAGAGAAAAATCATGTGTGCATTTGTAACTGGAGTTTATGCACTTGCCTCTGTTGTCCAGTCATTGTAAAATCAGTCTGCATTGCATTAATCCTCATAACACCCCTGAGAAGGAGACTTTAACAAACAAGGACAAGAAGCCTGAAAAGATGACTGCTAAGGGAGGGGTTAAGCTGTTAGAGGGCTCTAAATGTGTGTTTCTATTAAAAGATAATTTAGAACATTCTAGCCAAACGATTTTCACAAAGCTTACAGTATCAGAAATATCTTAAATTTTTGATTATTCAAATTCTCTAATTAATGCAAATGCCCTGAAAACATTTTCTAAAGACTGTTACAGGAACACACAAAGTTTGCAGTTACAAAGCCACAATAGAACTCCAGGGAAGAACAGTCTGTTTTAAATTTGTGGTAGATAAAGGGTGGGGCATGGCAAATAAAACACCTGTTAAGTCACAGAGCTGGGAGATTTTCAAGTAGAGAAGACATTATACAGAGAGCAAATAATGCAATATTTATTCTGTGATAAAAACTGTCATGTCAACAACAGTCTCTTTGAAGTTCTGGCTTAAAGGACAACTCTTAGGTATGGATGCTCTGCACATTTATTTTCTGTTATCCCCATGGTTTCACCCAGCTGCCACTTGTAAATGCTGCTAAGCTTTTGGTCCTTCTTCTAAATTCTGAGGTTAAGGTGAGTTCAAGAAGCAAAACAGGCTAAATTCTTCTTTGTTAGAAATCTATTGTCTCCTCACTGGCATTAGTGCAGCAGGAATTTGACTCAGCATCTTCTGGGAATACCATAGCTAAGCCCTAATTCTCTTGAATATGTTAAGGTTCTGGAGACTGGCAAAATCCATGTGTTTACATCATGGGTGGATGTAGAGCTGGCAAGTGCAATGCAAACATTTTTGGCCTCTGGGACAAATTTCATCAAGCTTCAGCTGTGAACAAGAGAACAGGACATCTGTGGTCATTTTGTTGTCATCATATGGTAGGGCAAGCCCCACCAAATTCAGTCTTTTTAGGTAATTTTTAAAAAAAATATTAAAGTTGTATATAATTACATGTAGTATTTTATGAACTGAGTAAGACACTGAGCTAAAACAGTGCAGATTGAAGTGTCTGCTTGATTTGTGGGTTGAGCTTTCTTGCTTACAGAAATGAACCATGCATACTAAGATGCACAGAATAATATAGAGCCAGCCCAGATGTGTGCACAGCAATGCTTAAGAAAAGGAAAAATCAGTAAGCTTAAATCCTTTCTAAAATGGAAAAAATTCTGAAGGAAAAAAAAACCACTAATCTATTGTTACCTCAGTGCATGTAACCTTTTATTTCCCATGAGGTGAGAGTCAAGTATAATACAGATGTGTTAATTTACACTAAAGATCTAGCTACTGAATTGGTCATTACTGGTTCACTAGTGGAGCAGCCTTTTATGCAAGAGTCAATAAAGTTGATGTGAGGCATCACCAGTAACATTTTTGGGCCACATCTACCTGCAGTTCTCAAGGATCAAAATAAAACAACTGTACGAATGTATGGACAATTTTGATAAGATCAGGTTTGGAGGCTTTTTCCAATATTTCTCTCTACCCTGGGATCTAAGACCCAAGAGATGTATCTGAGACCTTGGTCTGAGATCCCCTTCTGTCAGTGGAGATGCAGAAGACCAGGGTCTCTCTGAAATCCTTTGGTTTTTATGTTCACTTGAATTCCAAGAAAATGCTGATACAACCCAGCTCTCCATGGAAAATTGAGAATCCTCTGTGCCAAAGTGGGATTCTCCTGGCTGTAACTTCCCATAATGATGAAATAAAAATTTAAGAGTGTTTTTCTCAGATATGTCCTTTCAAAGGAAAGTAAAAAATAACTTCCTGTAACATTTAGAAAATTAACACCTCTAAGATGGTGCTTTTTCTATGCAAAACACAAGGCTTGGCTTTCCTTGAACTAATCAAAATATTAAATACTACTTGTATATCCTTTAAAAATAAACATACAAAGAAAAAATATGATAACAGATGGTGGGGAATACATCCAATTCTGGTTGTAGGCAGTTGGATTTCAGAAAGGTCATAATTTTACCATTTATGAGGGTTTTGGTACTCCATCCCTCCATTACTTACAAGCCTTAGGGATTTCAAAGTTACTGC
The DNA here is from genome assembly GCA_003286495.1 of Chlorodrepanis virens. NCBI lineage: Eukaryota > Metazoa > Chordata > Aves > Passeriformes > Fringillidae > Chlorodrepanis > Chlorodrepanis virens. The sequence continues at coordinate 554,637 of LTAT01000011.1, read as the reverse complement.
TTTTGATCAAGTGCAATACATGGTGTAGCAGAGTACCCTTCATATTTCTTTTAAATTGCACATGATGGAAAACAGGAATGGAGCAGACCTTTTGTTTTCTAGGTGTTAACAAGATTCTCAGGAATGCTACAACTGTGAATCAACAGCAAGAAGCAACATTTTATTTACTGCAGGTGGATGGGAAACAGTTAAGCTCAGAGAAGGCAAGTCCAGACCTCTTTTTTCCAAAGGTATTTTGACACTGAAAAATGGAAAGACATTTTACATAAAGAATAAAGCAATAGTCTGTGTCTCAGAGATTGCTCTTATCTGCTGTAAATCCTTGGGTTTATCACTTCATGTGTCTCTGCTTTCACTTCCCTGTCTGAGGTGTGATGATCACATCGCCCACCTTTGCAAAGCACCACAGGACCTCCTGTGTTATCATCAGGGATTCTTATTCTTTCCTCAAGGAGCCATTTTTCTCATGCTAACAACTTTAGGTGAATGAGACCTGAGGAGGCACCTGCCCATGGAATTCTCTCACAGCCCCGTGTAAATGAAACAGCTGTGAAGCTGATGGTGTGCTGTGGGAGAAAAGTGCAGAAAGGGCTGCAATCAGTATCAGCTAGAGAGGAGAGCAAAAAGTATCTCAGCTGTGCTCTGCTCTGGGCTTAGCCACCACACAGGTTCTGTTCTCCAAAGGAAGATACTCAAACCTGTTGGGGAAGATGAAACAGGAAAGCTTTATAGATATGATTGCTTGGCAAAAGATTTTGAAAATATAGAAACTATGAGCAAGATTTTTACAGTTATTTGGTGTGAGTGTATGTCTTTTTAGGGTATGCTGAAAAATACTTTCAGCAGTTGCTTAAAATATGGGGAGCAGATACTACTGTCTTTTATTGCTTTTCACAGTTCTTTTATCTCATGAGGTGGGATAGCTATTATGTTTCAGGACTACTGGTTTCTTGGCTGAATAGCACAGGCATAGCTAAAGGATTTAGACTTTCTTCTTTGCACATCTGGTGTCTGACTTTATGTCAGTTTGTAAGTTGAAAGTTATCAAAGCATTTTTGGGAGTTTTCTAATTTTGGGATTAATGCTGGCATGCCATCAGTATCAGCTAGAGAGGAGAGCAAAAAGTATCTCAGTTATGCTCTCTGCTCTGGGCTTTGCCACCACACAGGTTCTGTTCTCCAAAGGAAAATACTCAAACCCACAGAAAAAACATCTCCCAGGCTAAATTTCCTGAAGGACAGCAAAAGGACTTGTGAACTGAGGTGGGCTGCTCGGTCCTGTGGTCACAGTCAGCTGTTGGACAGAGTTGAGCCCTGCTTGAAGTCCCCCCAGATGTCTAGGCAGGAGCAAGAGAACCAGAACAGAGAAACAGAGCAGGTTTGGGGCATTGGAATCACTGAATGACAGGATCACAGTGCTCTGGGTTGGAAGGGATCTCAAAGCTCAGCTCCTTACAAAGCCAAGTGGCCCAGGTTGCTCAGAAGGACCAGGGCAGAGGATGATGAGGCTTTTCTGCTCTCAGATCTGACCTCATGAGCTGCAGGGGACAGTGTGTGACACTACAGAAAAATTAGAAGGCACCTAGGCAGACAAGCCATACTTGTCAATATGGTTTTCCAGAGGGGGACTGAATCAGCTTGTTCTCTAGTGTTCATTCTGAGCTACAATCATCTGGAAAAAAATCTGAAAGGAGAAATTAAATCTGTCTAACAAGCTTAGGAGAGTTTTACATTCCAGGCTTAAGAATAAGTCTTCATATCAGTTCCTGGTAGCAGTTTTGACTACAAACACCGTAAATCATCACCTTTCTTTTATTCAAACAGAGCTTCATCCACTGCCAGATTTTAGCTTTCCCCTCCCCTCTCAAAAGGGAGCCAAGACCCCTGTAACTGTGTCCTCAACAGCCAGAATAAAGAACAAATAAGATGTCTGATTTTTATTCTTTTTTTAAACAATCCTGCTGGATTTTCCTCCTCCCTGCCTTCAAAGAAAAGGAGAAAACATCAAAAGCCTCCATGGAAAGAGAGAATTTATGTCAGCCCAACCTCTGCAGCTGTGCTCAGGTCTGTCTGGAATGTTGCTGGTTGCTGAGTGTTACAGCCCTTGCCCACAGAGCCTGCCTTGGTATTTGCTCTGTCCCTGCAGAATTTCACTCCTGCAGGTGCCTGTGAGCCTTCAGCTGATGTCCCCATGTGCTTTTTGTCACTTCCCAGTATCTGCTGGCTGCCAGGCGTGCCGAGGTAATTGCTTCAATGTCTGATATTTGTAAAAGAGCTGAATTTTTCCTTTGCTGCCCAAATCATGGTGTGTAAATTCCCTCAGGCACTGTTTAAGTCTGTTAATCTAAGTTCATCCTCATGTGCAAATGGATCCTGATGTGTTTTAGCTGATGATGTCAAGCAGCATCCCCAAAATGCCATTGCAGTCTTTCTGCCTTAATGAGTGGATCTGTTACTACAAGGAGCCCCTTGAGGGGAAGATATTGCCTGTCAAGGCTCTGAGAGCACAAAAAAGGCCTCAATAACCTTGACCAGCCTTATCTGGGTCCTCCACCCACCTCGGGCTGGCCAGGGGCTCCAGGACCCCCAGTCTCAGCTTGTGTGGTTCTGGTGGGACTGTGTAGGTGAATAACTGAAAGGGAGAAATCATTGAGGCACAGAGTGATTTGGGATGGAAGGGGCCTTAAAGATCACCCAGTGCCACCCCTGCCATGGCAGGGACACCTTCCAGTAGCCCAGCTTGCCCCAAGCCCCATCCAGCCTGGCCTTGGACACTTCCAGGAGCAGCCACAGCTTCTCTGGGCACACTGTGCCACCCTCACAGGGAAGAATTTCTTCTCAATGTCCAATTTAAATCTTAAATCTACTCTCTTTCAGTTTAAAGCCATTCTCCATTTTCCTTTCACTATGTGATCTTGTAAAATCCACTCAAGTCCTCATTGTGTCCCAGTTCCTCATCTTTAAATGGGGGCTAGCACCAAAATTCTTGATAGACAACAGGTACCTGTCACACAAGGAGCTAAAATGAAGCTGTTTTCTGGGTTTCTGGCCAACACCCAGGGTGCCAAGAAGACACTGAAAACCTGCTACTTGACCAGACACAAAAACCTGGAGCTTGAAGTCTGCTCCAGGCTGGATGACTGCACTTCTGCAATCATATAAGTCTGAATGGGGTTGAAGTCTGTAGGGATGAAACCTTAATCTTTGCAAGTGCACATGGACTATCCTATGTGCAAAATCTCTCTGCATGAAAACTCTGCATGACATTTCAGTCTTAAGCCACTCTTCCATTACACAAGTTATGCTAAACATTCTCCCAAATTGTCCAGAAATTTTCGGCTAAAGCATCTGATGGTAGGAAAAGTGTTAGAAGGGAAACAGAACAAGCTCTCTTGGAATAAGTTTGGGAGCGGCTCTACAGAAAAACAACAGCTTTGGGAGAGGTTCTGGTCCAGCATTTCCTCAGTCCCAGACTGACATGCATTGCTGTAACATGGAATTTTGTATACTGGAGCTTTCAAGTTTGAAGAAAATCCCAACAGGAGACATACATTTAGAAGCCTTCATTCCTACTTGGATTTTTTTTTTTTTTTTTAATGAATGCTTATTTCTGATCATCCAGCATTCTCCACTCTGATAATCTCGTTGGGTATGTTTTAATGGCAGTTGAGCTGCTTCTCAGGATTTGTGAAAACTACCCCCTGAAATTAAGTAATAAATGACCATTGAAAAGTCATGACATCTCCTTTTCACTCACAACTCTCAGTCCCCAGACAAGTTTTCTGACCTGATTTGACAGCTAAGTGTCAGTAGGACACAAAGAGACTGAGACACATGTTAATTAGATGTATCCAGTAATCCATTCTGGAGTAACAAACAGCCCTTTCCTCTTTTAATCCATCCTGGTACTAGTTTTTAAACCCAGGTGTGGCATTCACATTCTCTGATAAAATCTCTTCACCCAGGATTTTTCTCCTGGGAAGCCAAGAAGCCTCAGAGAAAAGGAAAACAATTCTTATCTCATTTGTTTCTCCTTTGGAATTTGTTTGCTCCTTTGGAATGTGTTTGGAGATTGTTTACCCACAGGTGATTGTTCCATTGGATTCTGCTGCGAGTTGTTTTCACTCTTTGGCCAACCAGGGCCAAGCTGTGTCAGGACTCTGAAAGTCACGAGTTTTCATTATTATCTTTTTAGCATTTTAGTGAGTATCTTTTCTATATTCTCTAGTATAGTATAGTATTCTTTATTATAATATAGTATTATAGAATAAATTAACCTTCTGAAAACATGGAGTCAGATTCATCATTCCTGCTTTCATCAGGGCATTCCCAGCAAATACAACACCCAGAGCTCTTACAGCTGCTACCATCTAGAGCAGGAGGAAGCAGCTATTTACACACTGCACACTCAAGCTTTGCTTCCAGAGGCTTCAAGCCCGAGGAAAAATCCAAATATAACTGATTAGTAGTACAGAAGGGCTAAAATGGGATGGAGTGGGAGGAAACTTTGCTCGCCAGCAGATTGTTGAGCTGAAGAAGATTCAGGTCTCCTTCCTTCAGAGAGTAAGGAGAGTACTTGGAGCTGAGTTACCTCAAAGTACAACTTTGATTGTGCTGTATAAGCCTTGCCAAGTGCCTTAAACTTCTTTAATGACAGTTTCTAATATGAAGCCAAAACAAGCAATGCTTATAGAATGCTTCCAAATTATTGGATGGCAAAAATGTTATGAAATAAAAAGGAAGTTGATTATTCCATGAACAGAGTGGCTGGCTATTTTTGTTGCTGCTTAAAATTTCTGTTCCTGGAGATTTTGCAAGAAATGCTCAGAAAAAGGATGGAGAGGAAAGGATTTGTCAGTCTTGGGCAAAAATAGAAGTTTCTTTGAAGTTATTGGAGTGCTAATACTGTTTGTACAATAATGAAGGGAAAAAATAATGGTGTAGAGCTGTTCTCTGGACTTAAGAAGAGAGCCAAAATAGCAATGTTCTGTACTGATTGCAACAGGGACATATTCTCAAAATCCAGCCTAGTTTCATGTACTTCCATCCCCTCAGATATTACCTGAACTAATCCACAAGTAATGTGGTTGGGGGTTCTTTTATTTTTAAGAATGGTTTTCTCAGTTTAGAGGTTCTGACTCAGGCATGGGACAGAGCCCTCTAATTTTAGCTAAGGCTGTATCTGGTCAAGGATTTACACTCGTCCTGATTTTATTCTCCATGTGAAAATTAGTAGTTGCAACTTAGATGAGTAGTTAAGAATAGTAGTAGTTAAGAATAACATCCATAAAGATCTAATGGCATGAAATTTTTCTTTCAATGCACTTCTCCGGATGCCTTGCGAGAAGAATGGATTATTTGATATATTTTATTTCTTAATAGAGTGGTAATGTTTTTATTTTGCCCTTTTATTATGTCTTTCAGGCAAAAGTGCTCCAGATCTCACAGCATATTTTACAGCTGATTTCACAGATGGCATATATGGTGTTCAGCTGATATAAATGGATGGTTAAAACTCCTTTCAGGTTCCTCATCTTCAACTTATTTATTCTAACAGGGAAAAAACAACAAACTTACACCACTTGCTGTGCCAGCTCCCAAGGCAAGACTCACAGAAGCTTCAAGAGACCATTTTTCTAGAGCTAATCCTACTCAAAACTGTTGCAGGATTTTTCCACAGTCCCTTTGCTGCAGCGTTCCAAGCCTGTAGCCACCGCATGGGCAGTAGCCAGATCCTCTTAAATGTTCATGTTATAGCTATTAATTTTTTATAGCAAGAGTAGGGACTTTATGGCTGACTGAGCAAAGATTCAAGCTCCAGCAAACCAGTCTGGGGCTAATTGCAGCTCAGGATGAATAAAGCTTGATTGTACAAGTAATAATTATGTTATGTGTACTGGGCAGCCTGCTATCTCACATAAATCTAGCACCAAAGCTGCCTTGCAAGACTTGATTTTTGACAAGATTAGAAGGAATTGGAAAATTAGAGAGAGAAAAAAAAAGTCTGTCTGCTAAAAGATGTGTTTCTTATGAACATCATGCATCAGGAATTGCAATCTCTCTACTGTTTTAATTTAGATATGACGCAGTCAAACTGCCCAAGTACGAAATTGTCACTATTTCTTGTTGTAGCTCATAGAAAAACACATTCATATTAAGTAGAAATTTGTTAAGCTAACACTGAGGAACTTTAAGCTTTCAGTGGTACCTGCACAGTGCTGAAAGAGAGACACATGTCTGTTTATGAGGAATTAAAGATCACTGCAGTATCTCTGAGTATGAGGATTATCAGTTTTCTTCCTTATAGCCTATTTTTTCCAGAAGGGCAGAGAAAATGCTCTAGACCTTGCCTGGCCAAGACAAGCAAGCATGAAGAAGATAAGCTGGTTTATAAATAAGAGTACTTTAAAAAAAAAAAAAAAGCCACTACCATGTCTTCAACTAATGTGAATCAATCTAATAAACTCAAGCTAACAGAGAGCTTAAAGGGTATTTAGGTAGTTACTAAAGCTTTTACTTTTTAAGCCAATGAGTCAGATTCACATCCCACAGGAGCAGTGACTTAAAAAGAGAACATCACCAACTAATGGCTCTCTGTGAAATAAATCCACAGTCTCCAGAGACTGGCAGCAGGATGAGTCCTGACCTGCACAAACAGTGCTGCTTTACCTAAACAAACATCTTCCTTAGAAATGTTGGTACAGACCTAAAGGAATCAGGGGGCTCATCCAAGGAATGCTGAGCAGCTGCATGTTCTGGAGAAAAAGAGATGGGTGTCATCTCTGCCCTTAACTACAGCAGTTTTAACCTTTAGGGGGGCACATTAAGTACAAATCATACAGAATTATTCAATATTAAAACTGTTGTAACATATGTGTGCTCTCTCTGTCCAACAAGCTGTTAATGAATAGGGATCAATAATGTTTTAGGTGAAATAAAAATATGCACTTGGGCTGCCACCTCCATCCATGATAGTGTTTTTCAGCATTTGGCAGTGGTTTTCACCAGTGATGGTAAGCCTCCTCAGAAACAGATTTCAAATAAAGGAAAAAAAAAAGAAAATACTAAGAAGTAACATTTATAATGGATTTTAACAATCCCATTTGACTACAGTGTGGTCATCCATGTTCAGTTAACCAGGTGTTTTTGTTATTTCTAGTAGATTTACAAGTACTGAAAGAGGTAAATTAGCCCTACAGAATTCTCAGGGGTCATGAACAATATGAGATTATGGGTATAGAGCAGTGCTCTGACTCCCCAGATTTACATCCTTTACTTGCCAATAAGTGCCTTACAAACCACTTTTCTCATTATTCAGTGCTGGTGGATGTGGCAATGAAGGTGTTACTGCAAATCAGCAGAATTTTTCCCCATTAATGTAACTGTTACAGTAAAGGTATCTGACACAAGAGGCTCACGATCTCACCTCATTATTAGAGAAACCACTACAGTTTAATGGTGTTAATTTAGCTAACAATATATATTGCCTGGTCAATCTTCCTCTGAAGGTAGAACAAAATCTGTGGCCTTTGTGAGAGGCTCATTAGTTAAAGTTGCAAAGCTCTGATGTGGCAGAGTGTCCTTCCTGCCTCTCCTCAGTGCATTATTTTGTGGCACACGGAGAAGGTGAAGACTTCCAATGGGAGATAGGAAACAGACTGAGCTAAATAATCATTCCTATGGTATGAGGCAGGGCAAAAAAGTGATTATACAGACCATGGGTGTGGAGGGATGTGTAGTGCCTATCCTGCATATTTATATCTATGTATAAACCATATTTGTATATGCACACAAACTGTGGCACATATAAATTAGTGACTTCAAAGCTAGAAGACCAAATTTATCCACACTACAGTTTTCAGCAGGGTGATGACTCCAGTCACAAAGTGCTGATTACCTGCAGCTCAGTGGGACTTCCTCAACTTCATGCAGAAAAATGTTGATTTATCAATGATGAAAAAGTACTGAGGCCTAGACCAAGTCACAAATCCTTAGTTCTTTATTATTTTAATAATATTTGACTCAAAATATGCAAAGCCTCCCACTGCTCAGTACACAGCAGGTAACTTCATGATGCTCGCTTTTTTTTCCCCCTCTTAAATCTGAAGTTCAAAATATTGTTTTGGAAATTGATCTTGCTTTTATTGAAGTTAATAGGGATGTTCTGATCTCCTTGAATTGTCCAAGATCAGGCCCTCACTAAACACACATATACTGAGCAAAAGGAAAACCATGATAGGAAGAGGATGTAGTTGCAAATTTATTTTTTAAAGTCTTCTCTTATGCTGATATAGGATGAGATTAGGAAGAAGTTAGATTACTTCCCCATTAAATGACTGGCTGTAGTACCACCTGCAGCTCTAGGACAGTGGCTTCAGTGCAACCTTTCTCAAAGAGCACTTGGGCTCTCTTTGTCAAGGTGTATTTCTGCTGATTTTGCTCTCATATGAGGTTACTAGTGTTTCAGGAGAGTAAAAAAATGTCTGCTTCTGGTTTTGAGGAGAGGTGAAGCTTTGGGAAGATTAAGAAAGAGCAGCACTAAGTATCCCTGACAGCTAGAAAATAATGTTTCCAGAAACTATTATCTAATACCTTCCACCACTCTTTTTCTTCTAAGGAAAACTTAGGTAAGTAGTTTGATCATCCAATTTTCCATTTAGATTTTCAAAAACTGCTGAAGAAGCAAGCTTGCTGGTAAGAAGATCTTCCTTTTGTTTTCAGCGGGTGTTGCATCTCAAGCAAGAAATGACTGAGAGTGATCATAATCAGATATGATTTTGAATTAACACAAATGAAGTAAAAATATCCGAGTCCCACAAATCATTGTCTGGGGCTGAGAAGAGTGACAAGTCACTGCAATCTATGTGACTAAAAAGTAAATTTTTGGGCACATTGGTGTAAACAATAAATTGACTTCTGTAATTAATTCTTCACAAAGGCATTCAGAGAGTAGGAGAAAAAATAGGAAAGGATAAGACAGGAGGATTGCATCACTTGAAGATTCTCAAGTTGTTCTGTTGGCTTGCTGTACAAATGCTGCCTTCTGCACTGAGCTCTGTAAAAACATTCAGCTGCTTGTTTTCATGTTTCTTAGTTCTCGTTTTCACTCACAAGATTTCAGCATTTCATGATCAAGCACCCCAAACACAACTCCAGTGAACTCAGCATCTGTTGGGGAGGTTTGCTCTCACTGGAGGTGGATCAGCTTACAGAAAATATCACAGATCTTTTTTATATGCCTCCCCTGCTTAAATTATACGCGTCTCAGAGAGAAAAATGCTTGGAGGCAAGGATTTGTAGGTAGTTTCTGGCTGGAACTCTGCTGATTAGCACTGCAACAGCATCTGAGACCAAGGGTCTGTTGCTATGCTTAGATACAGAGAGGAAGAGATCCAGTCAAATGTTTCTGTTCCCAAAGCTGGTCTTGTGGCAAAGCTGATAGAGCACCTATTTAAAATGAGTAACTCCTTGTAGGGATGGAGTTGAGCAATGACAGCAGTCTGTGAAGTCTGATATCTAAACGGATTGCTCCTCTGAAGTTATTTCTTATATCCTGTAAATGTTAGCAGGGCCACTCTAGCTTTATCTCTGCACACTTAATGTGTCAGAGTCACTCATCTCTGCACATACAGACTCTGTTAGGTTCTGACTTCACTCCTTTTTATAGCATTCTTTTGTGATGTTGTATTTAATAAACATGGGGGTTTTTTTCTAGGAATGAAGTTATTTTTGGTTTTATCTGACAGACTTGTTTGTCAGGTACATGCATCTGAATTACTCTACATTTTCTCAAAATCAGGTCTATCTCCCACTAGCCTTCATTTCATATGGATCCATAACTGATTTTGCAGCTACAACAGAACATCCTTCTCTTATCACATGCATCACATTTTTCTGCCAGTCATGAATTCACTTTCCTTCCCATGCATTCACTTGCTAAATCTCTGCATGAGACCATTACAACTCGAAGCTGACGTAGTCTTTCCAAACAGCTCCCGAACAGTAAATCATGCCACATTCCACTTTCTCCCCACTCTGCCCTACACAATTTATCACTAAATGAAAGCCACACGGAAAACGCACTTGAATCCGGCAGTGAATCACGGCACAGACTGTTGGTAACAAAGCCCTTACCTTTTCAAATGCATGATGCTCTCTAAGTCTCTAAGAAATCGCAGCCAGAAGCAGGTCCGCCTCGCGGTGTGCGGTGATAGTTTACACCCTATTTTCTTCACCTCCCTTCTTACAGCATGCTACATCTAGTTCAGGCTGCTGTCTCCAGGATTGGCTGGTGCATCTCAGAGGCGCACACAGGACTCCAGCCTGGAGCACCCCGCAGCCCCGCGTTAACCCTTTGCGGTGAAACCTCTGCTCCCTCTGCCGCACGGGCTGGCGGCTGCGGGGCACGCACCTCTCCCTGGAGAGGGGTGTTCTCTCTTCTCCCCACAAAACGAGCTGCCTTCAGCGGCTGAGGATGGGGAGGGGCCAGCCGGGGGTCCCGCAGCCGGGACAGGCGCTGCCGCCCCCGGCTGCCGGTGCTCGCTCCGCCCGGAGCCGGAGCAGCCCCTCCTGCTGCCGGCGTGTTCCCTCCGACCTCCGCCGTGTCCCCTGCCCTTCCTTCCCCCGGGACCTACCCCGAGGACACGCGGAGGAGCGGGGCAGATGAAGCCCGGGAGGCTGAGAAGGCAGGCTGGACGCTTAAAGGTGCTCCCTCCGCCAGGGCCACCTCCCTGGATGTCCGTCTGCCACCGCCAGGGTGGGAAATCGGGAAATGAACTCCCGGCCAAAAGGGAGTCCCAGAGCCACGCAGCTTCAGGGGAGATGGAGGTAATCCTTGGCAGTGAAGCCAGACACGGGCAAGCAGGGAGCCTGGACATCTAAATGCAGGGAAGAGAAATGCTGGGGAGTCAAGAATGGGCCGCGGGGCTCGGGAGGTATTTCCACACCGCCAATGTATTGTACAAAAAGCAAAAGAACCAACTACGGCAAAGCAAAACC
>LTAT01000011.1:476025-517029 GCA_003286495.1 Chlorodrepanis virens | reverse complement strand
GGGGGACACAGGGACAGACAGGGGACACGGGGACAGACAGGGACAGACTGGGGACACGGGGAGTGAACAATCCCAGCTCTCCCAGCAGAGCTGCTCCATCCCTCTGACCATCCTGGTGCCTCCCCTGGGCTCTTCAGTATCTCCACCTCCTCCCCAGGCTGGGCCCCAGGGCTGGAGCAGCTCTGCAGGTGGGGTCTCACCTGAGAACAGGGCCAGAGGGGCAGAACCCCCCTTTTCCCTCAAACCGCACTGGGGATCAACCCAGGATACAATTTTGGCTTTCTGGATGGTGAGTTTGCATTGCTGACTCATGTCCAGCCTTTCCTCCACAGCACCCCCAAGTCCCTTTCCCTAGGGCTGGTCCAGCTGCTCATCCCCTCTGGGGTCACAGGGCAGGACCCCCCTGCAAAGCACAACCTCAGCAGCACAAGGGTTTAATCCACAACAGCTGATCCCTGGCACCAGGGACTTTTGTCACTGACCTCACTTTTCACAGGTAAATTGGTACTCTCTGGAGCTGTCCTGACAGCTTGAATGTAAATTGTTCTCTTCTGGCTTTTGTGAAATTTTTATTTCTTCTAGTATGTGAGTTTGGAATACCTGAATGCAGGCATAGTGCACAGAAAACAGCTCTCACTGGCTGGGGCACTGGGAAGCCTTTGCACTAAGATGCTGTCCATGCAAGTGGAAAAAGAAAATGTTGACTTCTTATTAGGTCTCTAGAATAACTACACCATTCAAGTGGGTGGGGGGAAGATTTGAAGGGAAATGTGGAGCACCCAAAGTGGTTCTGTCTGACAGCTCACCTTTACCACAGCATTGTGGGGAAAGGGAAAGTAGAGATTTTAAAATAAAAGCCATAATTAAACATTTCAGGCAACGTAACTGTAAAAAAAAAAAAAATAAAAAAGAATATTTGAGTTTGTTCCTTGTCAGACAAATCTGGTCTCCTGGGAACTTTAACATCCCAATGCAGAATGCAGGAATTGATTTTATTTTCACATATTAAATTTGGTTTTATGTCAATAGTGCTGCACTTCCAACCAGAAAACAAATGTGATCAGCAACAAAAAGCACCATCTGCTAGAAAAATGAAATGTGTGCCAGAAGACCATAAAGTAGTCTTTTAATAAGTGAATCTATTTATGTATCAATAGATGCTAATGTATGCTAATGGGTAGGGGAGAGACACAGACTAGGAATTGTCATGATTTGCACTACTCATTGATCAAAATTGGACCCTCAGTTATTAGACTATGCATATAAACTTTCTCTTCACTTTAAAAGTGGAATTATATTTCTACCTAAATCAATAGATAAATAATGTTTCCCTGCCAAAGCTGTGGTGAGCATCTCCAGATAAATATCCAAGCTTGGAAAATCTTCCATCTGTGTTCCCACCCAGCATTCAGAAGGAGGGTTATGTCTGATTAGTGTCAGGCTGGATTAAAGCAGAGGAGATCCCCTGCCATTCTGCAGGCTTGGTTTGAAACAGGCAGCTCCACTCTCAGGCATTTCATTTCTCAAGCAATGACAACTGGAGGATAAGAAGAGGTGAAGTAGAGAGCAATTGCCCACTTTTGTAGCCTTAATGTCCCATCAATTACTCACTGTAAAAAATTAATGGATCAAATTTTCATGGGCTTGGCCCTTTCTGAGGGGGATGAAGAGGTTGGTGAAGAAAAAAATGTCCTCACCAACTTCTTCTAGGACAAAAAGTTCAGAAAAGTTTTTGGGATGGCTCAGCAGAAAATGTAATTAAGTCCTCACAGGCATAAGTTCAGCGAAGCCACAAAGTTTGGGACTGAATTTGCTTTTATGAATCTTTTATTCACTTTCTTCAGTACTAATAAATCTGAAATAAGGGACTCTGATGCCCAAATGTGCTGTGTGTTGCTGTGCTTTGCAATACACCACTTTTCTGGAATTTGAGTAAAAACAAAAAATCAGTTAGAAAATATAACATTTTGACATCCTGTGTCTTGTCCTGCTTACTTTCCTGAGTTGAAAAGCACAGTTAAACACCGTGAAAATTGAAAAAAAAGAATACAGTCATAAACTTTACTGAAAAATCTTTTACAGCTTTGTTGTTTTGCATCCCTGTAGGATCTATACTTTTGAAACTAGAAAACTAGAAAAACATAATCCTTCCATCACTGACAGAAAATAATTCAAGAACATGACAAGAAAAATAATTAGATTCTCTGATGACCAAACAACATTTACAGTTCTTTCTGAATTTTTTAAAAAATTTAGCTAAAGAGTATATGAGAATTCTGTGTAGTAGAAAACAGTGATTTATTTTTAATAGTTATCTGCAAGGTTTGCAGAGAAATACAGCTGCAGCTAGAGATCTGTTTCTATGCCCATTTAAATTCATTCATGGACACTAAGACAATGCTGTGACTGCTCAACTCAATTACACACATAAGATGTAATTTCCAAGCAGTTCTCTCCATCATATTTGAAAAGTCCTGGCCTGGTTCTGGTCTGCACAGGGTTAATTCTTTTTTGCCAGGAGGGGCAGAGCAAAGACCCTGAGGTTATTCTGTAGTGACTCACATCCTTGCCTGGTGTGGGGAGCCTCTGCTGGGGAGCAGGGATTCCTGCTGGTGGAGAAAGCAAGGCTGAGGAAGCCTCTAGCACTGTCTGTTCTCAGGGAGGTTTTCTGGGTGACTCATTTCTTTTACTCTCTTTATGAGTATTGTTGGTGTCAGGGTTCCTTTTCTTATCTCATCACTGATTCCAGCACCTGCTTCTGTTCCCAGCCCACCCTCTTCACTTTTCTGCCTCCAGTTGTCCTCTCCAGGTGGCAGGTGAGTGGTTTGGAGAATCTGGGAGAAGCTGAACTGAACTGGGGAGCACCATTTTTACTCGTGGACATCACCACAGCCACATGAAGTCTGCAGTTACAGGAGAAAGGGAAACAGCATTAGCCTTTTGTGTCTTTTGCTGCCTTACACTGAGAGACTTTTATTATTTTGATATGAAATTTCTGTTTTCTGATAGGTTTCTGTGTAGAAGAGGACCCTGGTAAAATACTTACACTTTCTAAATTCCAAAGAAATTCCAAGTTCAGTCTCTTCAGGGTGCAGGTTTTAGACAATGCAAAAATAAATTTGCAGATTTAGAAATGAGAAAATGCTGCTGTTGTGGTCTGGAGTCTTAGCAAAGTTACGCAGGAAGAAAAACAGGACTTTATGAATGTACATGCTGCAGTTTGGACAGACAAAATGGAATTCTGGTATAACTTTAAGGATTGATTCTTTCTCTGGATACTGATATTATGAGAGGGACAAAGACAGAACAGAAAAAGCATCTGTGTACAAAGCTGTGTAAAATTTCAGTAGAGGATACAGCATCTCTAGAAGTCCAGGACTTAGCTGAGATTAATTCAGAAATCTCTAAATTTTCAGTGGCTCTCAGTATGTCAGACAGCATAAATTGCATCTGGATAAAGCTGCAGCTACTTCTTTCTTTGTTCTTTTAAACATATTTTGTTTTTGTAGAGCAGCACAACACAGCAGAGTACTGATGGAGAGGATAAAACAGATAACCCAAGGTTATCATTTGCACACAGTGTGGTAAAAGATCTAGTCCTAAGGGACAATATGAAGCCCTGCCAGTGGTACTGGTAACCTAATTAACCATGAATGCTATTCAAATGCAGCAATGTCAAATTGCATTTTCCTCCTTGTACACTGATAGGCCTGGGAATGCTGGAAATAAATGTAACCTTTAAGGCTGGAATCCAATATCTCATATTTGATCTGCAAGCTGTTAAGCTTTATTAGTTTTCTCTGCCCAAAAAAGGATTTAAAAGGACACATGTAGCAGTTTTGTTGTTTGTTTACATATTGGAAAAGAACAATGTACTCTTTTTTTTTTGCTTCCTCCAAGAAGATTTTAAAAGTCACTGACATCATAAACAATAAAAAGAGAGCCCTAAAGATTCTTTATAGTTGTCCTGTCTAGAAATTGTATGGAAGAAAAATACTTAGGATTGAAATTTCTTTGCCAAATTATGTAAGTTCTGATTTGTTTCTCTTACAGAAAAAAGGGGCTGTGAAGAAATGGGTATTATGTCTTTTTAAGTTCTTTTTAAGGCTATTATCCTGTCCATTTGTGAGAACTTTGGTTCTCTCTTATAATTTATTACATTATCCATTTGGTCCTCATTTCTTGCACCTTCTCTGTTGAGGTTTGTAAAAATTCTCAGATTTCTGTGTGGACTGAAAGCCTTTTTTTTTTTTTTCATGTGAATGTTTCAAATGAAAGCTTTTTGCTTTTCTGTGGCACCTAATTTCCTGAGTTTCTTTGTTCTGAAGACTTAAGGTAGCTAAGAGGATGGGGAAGGGTCTGGAGGGGAAGAATTCCAGGGAGGGGCTGAGGGCACTGATCTGTTTAGCCTGGAGAAGAAATGGAGGTCAGACCTCACTGAGTTCTTCAAAATCCTCATTAGGGGAAGAGGAGGGGGAAACACTGATCTCCTCTCTGCTGTGACCCCTAGACAGGAATGAAGGGACCATCTGGAGCTGTGCCAGGGCAGGGTCAGGCTGAGATCAGGGAAAGGTTGTTCCCCAGAGGGTACTGGCACTGCCCAGGCTTCCCAGGGAATGGGCACAGCCCCAAGGCTGCCAGAGCTCCAGGAGGGTTTGGACAACGCTCCCAGGGATGCACAAGGTGGGATTGCTGGGGTGTCTGGGCAGGGACAGGGGCTGGACTGGATTATGCTTTTGGCTCCCTTCCAGCTCAGGTACTCTGGGGTTCTGTGATACTACTGCAAATTCCTGCTGCTACAGAGCTAACTACTTTTCTTACTACTGTTAAAAAAAGGTCTGAGCACACAGCACAGGATTGTCCAGATGGTTCTGGAATATCCCCAGTGAGGAAGACTTCACCCCCTACCTGGTCTCCTTCAGTGCTTTCTCACTGCACTGTAAAGTCCATCCTCATGTCCAGGTGAAACTTCCTGGGCATCATTTCCTGCCTGTTCCCCTTGTTGTGCCATTGCTGGGCCCCAGGGAGCAGAGCCTGGTCCATCCCTTTGACAATGACACCAGAGACCCTCAGCTCTCCCTCTTGCTCTCAGTGTGTGCACCTTGGATCTCTCCTGTGCTCCAGCAGACTTGGCAATCAGTGGGCTCTGCAGGGAAGGTGGTGCTGAGTGAAGCATCTCAGAGCTGAGTGGTTTGAGGGAGGTGTGAATGCCTGCAAATTTATTTCTCAGATTTCTCAGTGTAATGGGTTATAACTCAGTGCAGGTATGGTATCAAAGCCTGTTTCTCTTGGAGAAAGTGAGAATAAAATCCAGGAGACTAATGGAACATAAAATGCTTGTCTATATCCCTGACAGAGCTGTCTGTGCTATTCTCCATGTCTGAAGTACATGCAGATATACATCACCCACCTGACCTGCACTAGCTGGGGCAGGCATTTGCTGCTCCACGAGGAAATAAGGAGCTTTTAGGCAGATATTAGTAAGCTCTCAGTTCTTTGCTTAGCCACTTATGCAAGACAAGAAACAGGAACAGCAAACTCTTACAGCCTCAGCACATTCCCTGGACTGGTCTTTGCATGTTTTTATGGACTCAATACATGGCAGGTAGCTGATAAAAACAATTAAAACGACAATAATACTGTTCTGAGATGAAATTTGGATTGAAAATTATTCATTCCATTTGAAATTAAAATTTTGTCTTTTGTTTTCCTGAGGAGAAAAACATGATGTTTCATAACAGTTTATATTTTCAAAATTTTCCAGGCCTCTTTGCAGTTAAGAACCTTGAAAAATTATGCTTGAACTTTGCAATGTAACTTAATGTAATTCCATAAAGAAGTCCAGAACTGCTTGTCTTTCTTTTGTAGCTTTTTCCTGGCATGAGAATTGGGCAAAGGAGACACCTTATTTTGGAAATAACCACGAATCATACTTATTTTTTTCTCACAGCATGACTAAATCTGCTGATAATGCTCTCCAGACTTACACATTATCAAAAAAAAAAAAAATGAAGTCCATGCAGTTTTTCTCAGTGGCATCTCTTAATGAGACTGCTTTAAAACAGGCAGAAGTGCCATCTGCTGCTACTCACAAAAATCCCCCTCTCTCTCACCCCTGGGTAAAAGGGACTCATGATGAAGCACCAGCATCTGTGTTTGTAGCAAAACAGGAAATTTGGTTTTCAGTTGCTAAACCAGTTCAGTGTTGCCCACTGGTTGGGTTTGCCTTTGTTATGAATTCAGCCACACACACGTGTGGATTCTCCCCTGCTTCTATCGGCATCCAGTTTGCTGACAAGAGTTTACAATGTACATAATACAAATGGAAAATTCTACCTTGTTACTGCCAGGCTCTGCTGCAGAGAAGTTGTTTTTATATTATAAGGTGATAAAGAGAATTAACCCAACAAAGGTCCTTTATGATCTTCTGAAGGCATCTAAGAACCAAAGGGAATGGTAAGTACAGAAAAAAGAAAAATGCACAGCACACACAGCAGATTTGATTCTACCACAGTACTGCCAGCAGCTCTGAAGGAAGAGGAATATAATTTTATATTTTCTCTTGAGTAACTTGCTGATTTTTGTAAAGACTTTACCTAGCCATTTTCCTAAATTTACCATGATAAACTCAAAACACATCTCTAGGAAGGAAAATCAGTTATCAGACAAAGCTAGGGGAAAATCCAACTAGGCAGCTAAAATAATTTCAGTGAGACATCCATGGAATCAATCTTGCAGTGAGAGAATGACAACATGGAGTACCTAAGCCCAGCTGCTCAGCTCCTTTCTCTATTGCTGCTCCTCCTGTTTTATTCATGGAAACTCCTACACCTGCTGCCATCTCATCTGTTATCTCACTGGAGTTTCTTCTCAGAGCACAGCCACCAAATCCCAGCCTTTACTGGCACAGAAAGTATTTGCCTACACTCTGTACAGTAATCACCCAGTTAGGCGAGCTCCCTCTTTGGTGCTTTTTCATTTTCAAAAGACAGACTGTTCAGAGTTGTCGGATGAACTCACAGAAAAATGCTGTATTGCCTTTTCCTTAGTTAAAATTTCCCTACTGAATAAAAACCTTTCCAGTACCAGAAACAGTGAAAAATCATGTCAGTTTTACTTAGCCTTGGTCAGACAATAGCGTTGATTTAAGAGTTTGGTATAAGCACAAGTGGTTCACCTGTAAGAAGTTGTTTTTCACTAGCAAATTAATTGATTTTGTAAATAAATAGCAGAATATATATTTTGTTGAACACGTGAAAATTTCATGTATCAACTGCATACCAGAAGAAAAAGCAAAATTGCTGATAAAGAACTAGATTGAGTTTGATGGTTTGAAGACACAGTATACAGACACAGTTTAAAGACACAGCAGTATTAATCTAGGCCTAAGTTCAGAAGAGATTTTGGGAAGGAACACACCTTGATGAAGAAGAGGATGCCACCTGCACCTGTTAACTCTGCTAAGTGAAGGCTGTGGTGCTTGGTCACTCACATGCAAAGCAAAACTAAGGACAAGGAGACAGAATGCAGAGGGACAGCAATATTGGGAGACAGGAAAGAGCAACACAACAAAAATGATCTTGGAAAATGTCAAGTTAATACACCTAAGGAAGAATAATTTTAAAACTTTACAAATTCACTGGTGATGTGGGAGATATGAGAGAAAAGTAGAACTCATAAGAGGCCACAAATGAAACCTGCATCAGTAAGGCAGAATGCCAGATGAGAGAAAAGTTGTGAGTAGAGTATCTGTGCTGCATTTGTTAAAGTCATATCATGATATATATGCAGAAATAACACCAGGTAGCATCATGGTAGCACAACCCACCTGCAACATCATATTTGACTTTATGGCTGCAAGAGGGTGCCAGAAATAACAAGATACACCACACAAATAAAGGGAAGTTGATAAAGCTCTGCCAGACCAAGAACTCTATGCTCTCTTCATTCAGGTGAATAACAATTAAAAAAGATGTTATGCATTTTTGTGAAGTTAAAAAGGTCTTTAATAAAATCTCTACTTTTTCCTTATGGCTCTGTATTCCAGTTTTTAGTAATCTGCACGAGTTGGACTAACCTTGGCTGGATATCTGCTGCCCACCAAGATGCTTTATCATTCCCCCTTTCTCAGTATGACAGTGCAGAAAAACAATGATTAAAGGCTGGTGGGCGAGGTAAGGACAAAAATATCCCTCACACATCACCAGCATGGACAAGATAGACAGCTCTGGGGAATTCATTTATTACCAAATAACAAGGGAGTAGGATAATGAGAAGTAACAACAAACTTAAACCAAACTTTTTCCTATCCTTCTTTCTTCCTGAGCTCAGCTTCACTCCCAGCTTGTATCGCTCCTCAAGCTGAGCAGCACAGGGGACAGGAATAGGGGCTGTGGTCTGTGTGTCCCATGGTTTTTGTGCTGCTCCTTCCTCAGCAAGTGCTTCCCCTACTCCAGTGTCAGAATTCTTCTCTTCTTGTTCTCAAGGTTGTTTATTGTTTCTTATATATAACATTCTTTCTCCAACCCGCCGAGGTCTGTCTGGCAAGTTGGGTTGAGGCACACTGCCCATCCTTGGGGCACTGTTATCTTTTTATACTAAAAACTACGTGTACATTATTTACCATAACTTCCCAATACCTATCACCTATGTTAGACAGTGAGTTTCTACTCTAAACCAATCTAAAAATTTCAACATCACTCAGAAGATGGAGGCTAGGAAGAAGAAGGAAAAAGGACAGGCATGCCCAAATTCCTCCATATTGGGACCCCAAGCCCCCATTCTAAAACACTAAAAATCCATTTTTCACCCCATGACAAACTATCATTCTACTTAAACTTTCTTGAGTTGCAATTCTTCATACAAAGGTTGGTAATTGTTTTTCCATGGGTCAGGATCAAAGGCACAGGGGTCTTGGGCTCTGTGCCAAGGTGTCCGAGCCCCCCAGGCAGGGGCTCGAGTCCTCCAGGGCAGCCAAAGGAATTTCTTGGGTTCTGACATCAGAGCTGGAGCACCTCCCTCCCAGGGAGGGTGTGCAGGGAGGAGAGCCCATAGCCAGGAGAGGGGATGTGTGATGGCAGCACACCCGGTGTGGGGGTGGATCAGCAGGAGGGTGTGAACGACACTGTGTGGGAGTGCGCGCTCAGAACATTGTGCAAAAAGGTGTTAAAGGGTTCTAGAAATTTATAAGGTTTTATTAACAGCTGTTGAGAGTGTAGTAATGCCATTTAGGTGTCATATTGCTGCTGTTGATTATGAATGTATAGCTCTGGGATTGCCATTTCATTACCTGTGGTTCAAATAAAAATCCATAAACAATTTTGATCCTGACTTGAGTTAAAATACACAACCAGAGCAGCCTTTTCTTGTTTCATTCCCTAAGTCTCATATCATCTCTGCCAATGTGGCTGGCATGGTCACCAATTCCATCCTGGTAGCATTCCAGAAAGCTCAGTGAGGGATCATCTCCTTTATTTCTTGTCACTTCTGATTTTATACATACATTATTCCTGTCTCTGATTTCATTTCTTCATTGTGAAGGAGTGATGACAATACACCCAAATTCCCCAAAATTGGTTTGAAGGATTTACCACTGAACTACTGCCTGTTGGAGAAAAATATTTCAGAAATCCACATTTTCTTTTTCTCCCAGTGCAGAAAGTGAGTTTGATTGGACTCTTCTACAGGCCAGAAGTGGCCCCATTCCTTCTGTCAGGATATACAATTCAACTTGTTTAATAACTATATTGTGATGTTTCTTATCACTTCACTCTTGAGTGTGGACACAGACACAACATACCCAGCTGCACCATGCTGGTAACTATGACACAAAACTGAATCTCACCACTGGACTTACAAAATGAATTCCTTAGGAGCTGGCAATCAATTCCTGCCCAGATGTTGGGTATGTCTGTGTCTCTGGTTCCTTCACAGGAGTGACTGAGCTTGTGGCCATGGCGGATCAGAGAATCATGGAATTCCAGACTGTTTGGCTTGGAGGGGACCTTAATGATCACCCTCCCTCATCATGAGCAGGGACACCTCCCACTGTCCCAGGGTGCTCCAAGCCCCATCCAGCCTGGCCTTGGACACTGCCAGGGATCCAGGGGCAGCCACAGCTTCTCTGGGCACCCTGTGCCAGGGCCTGCCCACCCTCCCAGGGAACAATTCCTTCCCAATATCCCATCTAAACATATCCTCTCTCAGAGTCCTGTGGTTCAAGGACAGGATGAGAAAGTATCCCCAGATTCTTTACCTCTGGAAGCTTGCAGAAAGTTTTTGCATAAGCAATGGGCTACATGGATGCTCCTTGGATTTTGTTCTAGGTATCTACATCTAGAGACGAATAAACCATTTAAATATAAAGCCATGGGCTCTTTAATTCAAGTCAGCTCTAAATTTTTTTTTTTTTGCTTTTTTGTTCATCATTAAGAAACATATTACCATTAAAACACCCCACCAAACACACATTCAGAACTCCCATTAAAAACACACCTTGTAGGACGACTTTCTTTTTGCCTGGATTCAGCTCCACGTGTTCTACAACCATTCCTCACATGATGGAAAACATCATCAGATGATGTTCTCCATCCTCTAAGTCCCTGGGAGACAAACAGCTTCCAGTCAGCTGCCTTTTTCAGAGCAGAGAGCACAGGAGGATAAGTTCAAGTGGGAGAAGAGAGATTTTAGGGCCATTAAGAAGGAGCCCATTTGTTCCTCTGGGGCTGCTGTAATTTACCTGCAGAATGAAGGGAAAAGGGAAGGAGATAAAAAAACAAAACCAAGCTCATTTTAGCACACTGAGCCATCAGCAGATTTGCCTTTTGTTTCCTTGTTTCCCCATGAATTCTTTGATTACCAGGAGCAGGTCCTCTGTGTTAATTTAAAATGGATAAATAACAGAGGTTATATATTCTGTGCTGGGTGTACTTTTTTTTTTTTTTTTTGCTTTAGAAGTGGGTAAATAAAGACCAGTTAATTGCTTCAGCTGTTTTTTATGAAAATAGACTGCTTTTTCAAATGAATCATATTAGTGAAGCATAAGAAATGGTGATAGAAGATTGTTGGGGTTTATTTCTAATTAGGGCCACTGAGAATAATATTGTATTTATTACTGCATTGAATTAATATTTCATATTTAGCTGCAGGTGTCCATTTCAGTGATTTATTCTGGTTTAACTATTTAAAAGATATAAAAAGGAAATCCCTCCTTCTCACAGATACAGCAGAGAATTTTTTGCCAAAAATCTTTTTCCTGCAGAATAAGAAATTATATGCACTGATTTTCATAACTAATTAGGACAAAAAAATTCCAAAGATATCTAAAAAAAATAAAGTCTAATTTTTTAAACATTTTTTTGTTCAAAGTCATTGAGAAATGCAGAGTTTCTCTCCAGCCTGGGAATCCAAAGATGAAAAGGATAAATTAGGCAGGCAATTTTTAAGAATAATTTAAAATTCAGTGGAGATTATCAACTTCATGAAAGTCGATTTCAAGAGATTTCATGCTGTAAATAATACATTTTTGGAAGTGTTTTGCCTTAAATTGAGTGCCTTAGGCTGGAGAAATGCTTATCTCTGAGGTGTTTTTTAGAGATCCTGGATCCTTGCATGACACAAGTAGGATTTAGGCAGTTGCTCTTGTCCTGTGCACAGGGTTTTGGTGTTTCTTTCCCACTCTTGTTCTTGTCCAAAACTCTCGCTGTCTCCTTCTCCTCCTCCCTTCCTCCTCGTGATACCCAGATCAGCCAACAGCAGGTCGCACACCTAGGGAAATATTTCTTATTTAAACCAATGAGAAATATACACAATCTAGTCCTAAGTGGCATTGTTACAGTTATTAATTATGGAATCGTGGAGTGCCAGGCTCTTTTGGGTGGGGAGGGACCTCAAAGCCCGTCCAGTGCCACCCCTGCCATGGGCAGGGACACCTCCCACTGTCCCAGGGTGCTCCAAGCCCCATCCAGCCTGGCCTTGGACACTGCCAGGGATCCAGGGGCAGCCACAGCTTCTCTGGGCACCCTGTGCCAGGGCCTCACTGCCCTCCCAGGGAGCAATTCCTTCCCAATATCACACCATACCCTGCCATCCCTCACCCTAAAGCCATTCCCTTTTGTCCTGTCACTCTGTGCCTTCTTACAAAGTCCCTTAAGAAATTTGTCCTTGAGTTGTCAGAACACCTCCTCCATCAGCCATTGGGAATTGCTGGGTACTCAACATTATATTTTTTGTGTGGGTCAGGAGGATTAATCCACAGCGTGAAGCAGTACTTTTGTGGTGAGGTTTGCTTTGTTTTAAAGAAAAATAAGCAACACTTATGTGAACTCTTTCTAGATAGCAAAATATTTATTTTAGAGTGAATATTTACAACATTTTCAAACCCAAGACTGTTCAGATGAAAGCTGATGTAAATTAAATTTTCTGTTAAAAGTTTGAGGCTCAGTAATAAAAGCATTGGTAATATTCAAATCTAATAAATATTCTACACTTACTTTAAGATAATAGTAGTTTTTTACTTTGGTTCATGGTGCAAAAATGAGCTTACAGCCCCACTGTGGGGACTATGCAGAAACTGACTGAGATGGATGAATATATGTCTTGAAGACCTAGAATAATTTTCTGAAAAGATACAAAACAGGGTCTTTCTTTTTCAGCCATAAAACTGATATTAATATTGGCTGTGGGGAAGCTTTTATTTTTTTAATGAAGTTCACGTTGTTTGTTTTTAAATGCTGTGTCACTACGTAATAATTCACCATTTGCCCTGCTCCTTTCTCATTCCAGATATCAAAAGACTTCAGTTAAATCTAAATTCTGGCTTCAAACATGCCAGAATAACTTGTTTTCCATCTTTGTGCTCCTGAAGCAGGCTAAACAGAAATTGAAAACCTAGAAAAGCTCCATGCACATGTACCCATTTTGATCTGAGTGTGTTGTTTGATGCAGTGTTCCCCTTGTTGTCTGTGTTTGTTTTGTACAGAATCACACAGGCAATATCACACCCTCATTTAAATAGGTCCAAGAACTAGTGAAATGCATCTTGAAATGAAAGAATATGTGGATATCCTGCTATAATGGGCTCTGAAAAACAAGCAATCTGAGCTCCAGATTTTGTTCTGAGAAAACATTGTGAAAATTTCATCTTTCACTGGAAAAAAAACAACCCTAACCAAAAAATTGTCACATTTCACCATCAAATTACATGAGTATTGTGCTATTTTCATAAAATTGCATTTTCTAGTTTATTTTATAGTAATGGTTAATTTTAAACAATTCTTTGTGTCCTGTTTCTGGCCAGAACAGGGTTAAATTCTTCAGTAGCTGGGAGGGGCATGGCCAGGACCCAGACATTCTATACCCACTCACAGCTCTGCTGGAGGTGCAGAGATCAAGAAAACGTGGCTTCAAGAATTGAAATTCTGCTCTTGCAATTGCTGTGTAAGTAAGTCAGGATATATGGATTGATAAATCTGCACATTTCTAACCAATGAATTATTCTATGAATCACAGTTCAGATCCTCAGCAGGCAAAACCCAAAACAGTTTCTGATCAGATAATCTTGAATTTTATGTCTCATAAAAACGTGAAATGTGGCCTTTTTCTTATAAGGAGTCAGTGCTGTGTGTTACCCTCAATGACTTTTAGTGATTGTTAAAAACCCTCAGCAAATGCATTCATTTCAAGAGTTTAAAATCAAGCTAAATATTCAGCATTAAAATAGAACATTTCTGATGAAATTCAGATTACTGCCTCTTAAAGGTTGGAAGTCTTTTATCATAGGATAGGAATCTTAAGTCTGGAGGAACATGCAACAGTCTTCACTCATCTGTGTAAATGCACTCTGTTAATAGCAGTAAAATGTTATCTCTGTGTTGTTCACACTTCTTTTCCTCTGTGTGCTTTGCACCATAAATCAACTTGTTGGTGTGGTAGCTCTGTACCTGACTGGCACAAAACAATTCTGCCTGCACAGCTTCCCTCAGTTAAGATTGGAGTCACAAATATTAAAACTGGCATGAAGACAGGTTGAATGAGAGTTTATGTGTGTGAAAACACCAGTTCCTCCTAGCAAGGACGAGATATACGTGGACACCAGATGTTGGTGGCACCTAATTAGCAGGTAATCAAGATTAGAGCTACTGGACATTCTCAAGGCACTTGGCCAGTGAAGGCCTTGGACATCTTAAAAGACAGATTAGACTTGACTAAAACTATCGCTTTGGAAATTTTGGACTATTGTTTTGGAAATATTCTGCCAGAACAGCAGCAATTTTAGGCAAGAAAACTTTAAGTATTATGCAGGGTGGTTTCAAAACATAATACAGCGTTGGATTATTTACTTAATTGAGATTAAATGAGGTCAGCTAAGGATAGGACATGAGCAGATTCTTGTACACTAGTATGCAATTCCTTTCTTTTTTCTGTAATCCCTGTCTGATCTCTTAATGCACAACAATATTCCTGCATTTTGCATCTTGCATTTTTTACTAAGAAATAAACTCAGCTGGTAGAAAGGAGCATGATTTCCCTGCACTATGACAGCTCTGTGAGATCTGATGGTCTGGTCTATGTTGGATATAAAATGGATTAGGGTTTGGGGTATTTGATCCCAGCTGGTTTCAGCCTGGCATGCATCCAGAGCCAGCCTGTGTGTAGCAAGTGTGTGTGGGTTTGTAAATGAGTGTTTCTCCAAACTGGACAAATTTAACTCCCCTGCTTTAACTGCTGCTCTCAACAGAGCTTAACTGATGGTCACTTAGTTACTTTTTTTAATAACAGGAGAATAACTGCAAGGTCATCCCCTGGCTCCCTGGAGGTTGTGGATGCACCACCCCTGGCAGTGTCCAAGGCCAGGTTGGATGGGGTTTGGAGCAACCTGGCTAGTGGAAGGTGTCCTGCCCGTGGCAGGGGATGGACCTGGATGAGCTTTAAGGTCTCTTCCAACCCAAACCATCCTGTTTGGTTCCTATATTCCTGATATATTCCTAGGATCCCTGACAAAGCAATAGTTCTCTCCACAGAACAAATGGAATCACAGCTGTTCTCTGTGTGACTGTCACAGACAAACCCTGAGTGAACAAAACCACTCTAGTCACAAGGACCAAATACAGTATGAAACAATAAAGAATAAAGTCAGTCTCTTCTGAGTATATTTACTTTTGTTCAGACACCTCCATGGAACTCTCTCTCATGACACAAAGCATCAAATACGAAGATATTTTTATTGCAGGGCAGAGGGAAGGTAGAGAAAGCAACAAAGTTTCACTCCTTTTTTCTTTAAACATTTCCCTTGATTGCCTAAGTCAGATTAAATTTTCCTCTGAAATCAACTGTGACTGTCCTTGTCTTCCTCAGGGACTCTCAAAGTCTGCTGTCCCCTTGTGACATGACTCCCATCAGCCACAGCCAGAGCTGGGGCACGTTCCTCCCACTCATGGACCCCTCACAAAAATCAAGAAGCTCCCAAACTCTCAGTGCTTTCCCTAGGCCTGAAGGGCTACAATAAGCAAATCAAGCTGTCTGTCACCAAATTACACCCTTTAAATGCAGAATCATAAAATCACAGGCCAGTTTAGTCTGGTAGCTCTGCTGGTCAAATCCCCTGCTAGAAGCAAGTCTGATTGAGCCATTAACTCATGTTGCTTAGATCCTTGTTCTGTTGAATAATCAATATCTAAAAACATGGGGATTCTACAGTGATTTCTAATGTCTCTTGACATTTTATATTTTTTTTAAAAAGGCTTTGGAAGGATATTTGCAGGCTATCTTCCTAGGTTTCTGCAGGGGGATTGATGTTTTGTCTGCCTATTACAGAATCATTTCAAAAATGAAGACTAAAGGAGAATCTTCAGACACCTTTTCTCTGAAGGTTTTGCTTGATCAGTCTTGTGTTTTTGGAAAGAGCTCCCTCACTCTAAAGAAAGGAAGTTCCTTTCCCAGCCTGTCCTAAGAAGGATTGCACTTGGTGCTAAAATCTGTCAGTGGCTTAGAGAACCCAGTGACAGGGGTAATTAGTGCCAGCAGGATGAAGCTCCGTAAGTGGGAAAAATCAAGTAAAAGAGATCTGCATGAGAGCTCATTTCATTCTTCAGAAGTGGAAATTGGTGAGGAAGGAAGACTGGGCTGCACTGCACATTCGGCGTTGAACTGCTCAGCTTACAGAGACCTCAAAATAATAAGGGGAGGACTAGTTCAGCCTGGAATATTTAATAAGATTGACTGAATTATTTTGTTCAGAATTATTTCACTACCAAATGGATTTAACTTTCCTTTCTTGCTGAACATATGAGACAGAATCCTTGCCATCCCTGTAGAAAAAACAGTCTGTGTACTTCTAATTTTTCCACATCATGAAGCACGTGTTTCCTTCTTGTCTCTCATAATCTTTGCAACTAAAAAGGGATAATAATTTTTAAGTACTTGACCAGTTTTTGGAATGGGAGTTTTGGAAACTCCCATATAAGTATATATGTGGAGTGTGTGACTGAAGAATCCCAGAGGTCTCCTGTCAGGCACCATTTGATTTGATTTGAAGGAGTTAACATCTAATTTCTTTAAATTGCTCTGAAAATCTAGTTTCCTAACTCCCTCTTCTCTTGAGTAAGGAGAAATCTTTAAAGAGTGGACAATTACCCTACAATTATGTACTCATAAAATTGCATAACTATACAAGCATATATAATTATATGAGCATCTAATTTAAAAATATGAGAGACCTGGTAAAAGTGAGGAAGTCATTTCACAGTGGCTTTGCAGTGCCCATCTGCAATGGAAGAGTCCTTTAGAGGACATCATTTGGGATAGAAGATTTTGGGGAAAGGAGACAGAAGGTGTGAAAAAGGAGAAGTGTCAGTGCCCTGAGAGTCCATCTAGCCCACCCTGTTTGATAGGGTGATGGGGATGGGCTTTCTGCTTTATCCCTGCTTTCCTCATTTATCCCTCCTTTAAGTTAAAAATTGAACTTTGGGATAAAGACTTTTTTGATAACTTCAGTTTTTCCAAGGTTACCTTTTACCAGTATTGGAATATTGGGGGTTACAGGGTAAAAGAGGACTATCTCATCTTTATTCATTTAATTACTTTATTTTTCTAATTTCTTCTCCTTTCCTCACTAAAACAACACAATGTTTTTGTTTACTTTTGAACTCAAAGATGATGTGGTTTTCTGAATTCCATCTTCCAGTGATTCATGGGAATCATGTAAAAGAAGTGTTTAATTACAGAGTAGAGTGAAATCTCTCAACAACACATCTAATACAGACAGTATTTAATGTATAAATAAACAAAGACATCTTTCAATATGGTTCAATTTGTCATTTTGCAAGGAAATTTTGGCTTTTTCTTATTCCCTTGCAATTACCCATTAATAAACTGTATTGTGCAGTATTTTACATAGATAAAGGCTTTATATATTAAAATTATGCAGTAGTTACTAATTTTCCCACCAATTAAGAGATATCAGTGTTCTCTCCCAGGCAAAAGCAAATTTAGAAACAGAAGAGCCTGATCCTGTTCCATCTAAGGCATTGGGAGATTTTCAATTGCCTCTAGTGGGATTTGAATCAAAACTAAAAGAATAATTGAAGCATTGGTATACTTTAATTAACAAACCTAATCTTTTTTTTTAAAAATCTGTTTAGTGACTAAAGTAAGTGTAGTGTATTTATTATATTTGAATCTTAGCAATGCTTTTATTACCAAGTCTCACAATCTTAACCGAAAAGTTTGTTTAAATTTGCTGTCAGCTGAAAGACTGGTTAGAGATTTGAAAATGTGCTAAATATCTATCTTCATTTTTAAATTCTGCTTTTTCTCAGAAAGCTCCATCAGTGTTTGGAGAGCACTAGAAACCCATATGAAGTGCATTGTACTGAGCTGTGCTATGAAAGCATCATATCATCAGGGCCTTGCCACTTAGTTGCACATAATTGTGCAGCAAATTCATTTATTTTCACTTGTCTGCAAGCACATGTGTCACTTTTCCATAAAGTTCATTAGTTTTCATGACACAGAGGTCTGATAAAACCTGATGGCCATTCTTATCTCTGTATTGATCAGTAATGCTACATCATTTTGAAGCACTAAGGATTAAGGGTCTTGCTGTGAGAGCTCATGAGTGTATTGAGTTAGAATGTTTCCCATTAATTTTTTTTCCAGTAATAACCTTGGTCCATTTGAGACATTGTTTAATAGCCCATAACTCCCACTTTAATAGGAAACAATAATTGATTTCTACTTGTACTTGAATACTGTAGGCTATAAATTTTAACACATTTAATGCCCAGTTAACGATACACCTTTGGATATAGTAATGGAAGCAAAGTCTGGGCCTTCATTGTTTGCATATGAAACCTCAAAGATTTACAGGCTGTTTGCTCAAATCATGCAGAGTACAAAGGAGCTAATCATTTTCCTACAGGGGGAAAGAAACCCCAAACACAACAAAGCAAAACCCAAGAATGCCGTTTAACAACAGCAGTGCATCGTGATTTGCTAGCATTTATATCATCATGGGCTTGGTAACACATCCAGCCACAAATGTGTAAATAATAACTACCCGCAAGAGATCAAACTGCACAGAAGGGATTCAGGAAGTCATCTGCAAGGAATAAAACCAGCAAGATGCAAAGTGTGCTGACTGGCCAATAACATCATCCCCATTGCTTTTGCAGAGCAAGGCAGGAAGACAACCTGTTATCACCCATTGTTTGCATGTAACTGCTAAGCAAGAGCCAGCCCTTGCTGCGTGTATTGATAATAACCATCCATCTGCTAGAACCCTTGCTTTTGGAGTTGGTTTATCAATATTTTCAGCATTTCTGTCCCAGTGATCTCTGATGCCCTAGGTGATGTACAGGTGTAGGTACATTCATGAGCCACAGTAAGTTTGAGGTGAGAAGGGACCTTTTCAGGATGTTGCCCACCTCCTCTACTCAGCATGTCCATCTAGAGTATTGATTGCAGGGAATGGCCCAACGAAGGCAGGAATGATGAATCTGACTCCATGTTCTCAGAGGGCTAATTTATTACTTTATAATGCTATATTGTATTAAAGAATCTTATACTAAACTAAAGAATACAGAAAAGATACTTACTAAAAGCTAAAAAGATAGCAATGAAAACTCGTGAGTTTTCCAGAGTCCTGACACAGCTTGGCCCTGATTGGCCAAAGAGTGAAAACAACTCGCAGCAGAATGCAATGGAACAATCACCTGTGGGTGAACAATCTCCAAACACATTCCAGACGAGCACAACAGAGGAGAAGCAAATGAGATTAAATTGTTTTCCTTTTCTCTGAGGCCTCTCAGCTTCCCAGGAGAAAAATCCTGGGTGAAGAGATTTTTTCAGAGAATGTGAATGCCACACTAGAGCATCTTGCTAAGGACAGAACATTGTTCCACTTGTCTTCCTCTGCAGCAAATCTATGTGCAAGCAAAACATGGGAAATTATATAGAAATTTCGGTATTTGTTTGATTGGAACCTCTTGATTTTTTTCTTGCATACTCCATGGCTCTACAGCAGGAATTCACTGGGATGTGTAAGAAGCTGCTAGTCCAGATGATTTAAATGAATGGAGAATTGAGCTCCTAATGCATTGATTCTGTATCTTTCTGCTGACTGACTAATGACATGTAAGGGTAAAAGTTCTCTTTCTTAGGGATCCAAGTGATAGATTTGAATACTACAGAACTCAAATTTCACTGTTTCTTAATTGAAAGAAATTTTACTGCAACATAGTCTTGTAATTCTGCTTCCTCTGTGGCAGGCAAAGAGAAGAGATTAGAAATATTGCATGAGTAGGGTTAATTTGCAAAGTCATCCTTTCCCTGGGATACAGCCACTTGTGTGAGTTTTCTAGTCTAAATACCTGACAGAAGAAACAATTTCACTATTTTCTGAAACTTATTTGCTGTTTATTTTATCAATATCACACTCAGGAACAAGGGGGAAGGAGGGAAAAGAAGATGGGGATGGTGGAAAAAAAAAGAAAGAATGAAAAAACCTCCCTAACAGTTTGCAATTTAGTAATTATATATAATTGAGCACCCATGGTCATAGAAATTACTGATTGCATGTGAATCTGCAGGTCAGTGCTTGTGTTTAAATAAGATTTGAGGAAGCACCAGGGCAGCAGGAAAATGACCCACCTTTCTGCTAGCACTCCAGATCAATAGGCTGAGCTCAGGATCCAACAGTCAGTCCAGGGCTCTGGTGAGGGCTGGGTGATGGGACACACAGAAGACATTGTTTATGTGGCTTTTCTTAGATTTATCTATGTTTCAGATTTGGAAAGCAGCCACTTTTAGAGTGCATTGACAGTCTGGTCACAGTGTAAACAGAATGAGTGGCATGGTGGCTCTGCCACTAAACATTTTAGGTGAATGGAGCAGGCTGCAGTGGGGGAAGAAGAGAGAGCTGATAAATTTGTAATAAAAACAGCAACTAGTGCCTGTAGAATTCTCAAGATTTCAACTCTGCACCCTAACAATTCACATATATCTGAAGTGGATATTTGATCCAAGTTTAGGCAAGCCCATGCCATTAGAGCTATATAAATAAATCTTTACAGAAGTGGTGTCCATTGTTATGCAAGATTTTTGGAACTGGAATTTTGTTCAGGTTTTGATGAGATCGTGCTCAAACCCCCAGAAAAACTCCTGGGTAAATTAATATTATAGTGGTTTTGTCATTATATTTGTTTTAAAATTGAGTTTTCTACTTGGTTTTTTATATATTATAGCACTGAATTATTAAATAGATGAAAAATTATGTGCTATACCAGGGTGGCAGATTTTATTGATTAGGCCTTTTTACTACTTAAATTTTTTTTGATAGAATCTTTGATCTTTTTTTGTATTAAATAGGGACAAACAAAAAAACTCACTGTATTCTATATACAAGTCCTGCTTTGGGACAAGGATGCAGCATGAGGATTTTCTTGAGATCTCTCCCTAGTTAATTTCATATCTCCTTTTCTTTCAGCCAAGTTTAGTTACATCCTTTTCTCTGGACATCTATAGAATCAGATTAATCATTTGATTTTTTAAATTTTGTTTTTCTGTTGAATTTAAATTGTGCTATTTAGTGATGCTTGCCATTTTGGTGCTGACAATGGCAGCTTAAAGAACCTGCAGCACATCTCCAGTCACAAGGGGCTTTTGCTGACATCCCCTTGGAACATGGTATAATTGCCAGAATTTTTTAAGAATCACTCATTTATGTAACTGAGGACTGTGTGTTATGTGATGCAAAATCAACTTTATGAGACTTAATCTTCAGACTTGTTTTTTAAGATGTTCTGAGATAAGGCACAAATTATGGTAATTAAAAGGGAAGGGGGAATAGGAAAGGTAAGAAATGATAGATATTAAAAATCATTCTATTGTCTTGCTGTTTCTCTCTGAAATAACATATAAATACTATATAGAATAAAGCTAGACTGTTAAAAACATTGTATTTGATAACAAAAGCATTATTACCCTTTCACAGTCACCAAGAAAAAACCTGAAACACTTGATTCCCTGTGCTCTGGGACCTCTTCTTTCTGGACAGCATTGACCTGCTCCTGAATTATTGCATGAAATGTCTTTCTTTTGAACAAGAACAAACAAACATGCTGCTCTAGAGTGGGCAGAATAATTTATTGGCTTGAACAGTACATTTTTTATTTGTTGGCTGGCCTGCAAACTGCAGTCGAAAACCTGAAACATGGTAGTTGCGGACAGATAGGTTTGAAAGAGCCCTTTGTACACATTTCAGTCTTGCTAAGAGGGAGGACAAAGTTCAGGTGTGTTAGCAGTTTAGCTTTATATAGCTTAGCTTGTTTATTCACTCCTAAAATGACTTTAAAAAAAGCAAAGGAGATTGAGTTCTGTAGAGACTTTTTTTGCCAACTGTGGTTATGATGGCTTTTTTTTTTTTGAGTGAAATAGGAAAATCTAGAGATAACGTGCTGAAACATGGGGCAGACTTCACATTATTTACCATCTCTTGTTTTCAGTTTCTTCCCCCAAAAGGGAAGGGGGAGGACGGGGAACATATAGAATAATTCCAGTGATTTTGTAGGTCAAATTTCCTTTAATTTTTTTTCAGGACAAGGCCCTGAGCAACTTGCTTAATGGAAGACATTGAACTGAATGATCTCCAAAAAAAGGTTTCTTCCATTCTCAAACATTCCATGATTTTGTTTCTAAGATAAGAATGGACAAAGTTGCAAACTAAGTGAGAGGAAGAAAGGAAGCAGTTTCATCTGGAACCAAAATGTGGTCTTAACAAAAGGCAGCTATACACTTCTATCCTTTGAAAGTGACATACAATTAAAACAGAAAGGAGCTCAAGCAGGCTAAAAATCAGTTACTTTTTATGCAGGTTTAGCACCTAAGCCTCTGGACATTTTTCAGTTTGTTAGAACATGTATGTTAATAGCTAATAGTGTTCCAAGGAAAAGTAATGCTTTTATAATACTTGCCTCTAAGTTTTCCTATTTACTTGGCACTCATGATTCTTTCTGTGAATAAATAGGTTTACTGCTCTAATTGTGTATTACATGGGAGCTGTAAATAATGTCCTCTGTATGGAAACAGGAAATAGATTTCCCGGAAGCTGTCCATGTTGGATTTGGTCTCTAGTTAGAGCTAACATTAATTCCTAAAGTACAGACTGAGAGCAGATTTGTCCAAGGGATGTAGTGAGGATGGTTAGGCTGATATCATAACACCAGCGGCACAGAAACACCAAAAGTCTAAGGAAAGGAAACTGCAGCTGCTTGTACTAAATAACCTGACCAGCCTGAGAGGGTAGAGCTTCCACCAGCCCCTCCAACACTACAATACATGGGAAATACACCATGAAATGACAAAAGGCTCTGATTCCTCCTGTTTAGTTCTCTAGTGAATTAATCAATTAAGCCATTGCTCTAAGGTGAAGCACTTGCAGATGCTGGAGGAGAAAAACTGGACACGAGCTGGCAATGTGAGCTCTCACAGCCCTGAACCCCCCAGCAAAGGCAGCTGGGGAGGGGGTTCTGCTCCTCTGCCCCCTCAGGTGAGACCCCACCTGCAGAGCTGCTCCAGCTCAGGGTACCTGGGTCAATGAAGATATGGACCTGCTGGAATGGGCCTTAGAGGAGGGCTGTGAACATGATTTAACGGCTGTGTGCCTGCATGCACAGTCAGGGTATCCTGACTTCCTTTACAAATATTGCAGATACTTTGTAGAACTTCATCTGCTTCTTGGACCATGAAGAATTCTTTGAAATTTATTGGCCAGAACTTTCTCAGTCTGAGATGAACTTAATTATATTTATGTTCTTAAAATCACACTCAGACATTCTTCAAAGGTCTACATTTTCTATCTAAACTGAATTTAAGAAATAGCTTTCAATATATACAATCCCCACAATGTAATGGTGAAGAGAAATATTCCTAAACCAGTTCAATATCTTTGTTGTCATTTCCTTTGAGAAAAATCCTGAGACAAAAACATGCAGTGGTCATGAGACTGATGCAATCCCCAAAATAGATCAGGATGCTACAGGAGAGATATCAATCTTGTTCTAAACAGAAATAATTTACTGCATCCCCAAATGTGGCTCAGCAACATATGTTTATAAAATAATAGATATAAATACTGAAAAAAACAAAACCTGAAATTAGATTAGACTAGCAGGATTGTGAAATTGTGAGGCAAATCCGATTAATTTTCTCAAGATCACTATGTCTGCAAGATATGAGATCAGTGTCATAGGCAACTTTGTGATAATTTATATTATGGACGTACACTTCTGAAAATATTTAGCTTTTGTTTATTGTTGTGTTTTGGGTAGAAGCCACTAAAAATGAGAGCTGGATGTTATTGGAATAAATCTGGAACTCTGTTAAGAAAGAAAAGGATCAAGACCAAAAGTCTCTAATGTTTTTATGTCTCCAAAGCTGAGATAGTGCTAAAGCACTATCTGAAGTTGGACTAATGAATAGTTATTTTTGACTATCATTCAGTTTACTGGTGGCCCCATTAAAGTTACAAGAATATTCATAATTTTCAGTTTCGATGTGCCTGTACAACTTATATTACTGGGGCCTTTGTGGCTGACTTTGGATTCAGAAATAAAACTAAAACCAGCAAAGGTTTTAAGACCTGCATGAAGGTCCCAATGTAGATCCTGGTTTTAATAGCTGAGGCCCTCATGCACTTGAAAGAGATATTCTATTATCTATTCTGCTTCTAAATTTTGGGATAAATTATTCTTTCCTTTGGCTATATTAAAGATTATGGAAATTGACAGATATTTGAATAGTGATTTATTTTTAAATGCCATTTTATTGTAGCTTTAAAGAACTCCAAATCACAAGGCATCCAGTAATTATATTAAAAACTTTATGATGTCTCTCTATTCCACTGCTTGAAATATAAATTTTCCTTTGAGCAATCCGTAGCAGCTTTTTAATAAGAATATATCAACCTGTGGTGCAATATATCAATGCTTTCAGACCTGTTTGGGTCCCTTTACTTTATACAGATCACCCCGAGAGGTTTTATAAGGAAATTTCAAAATATGAACTTCTTATTCTAGTAATATATCTGAGACAGAAAGTTTAGATCCAGATTAGACTTTTTAAAAATTCATCTGGTGTTCTCTTTTAAGATTATAAACAGAAATGTTCATGTTAAAAGTGTTGAAAAGGGAAAACTTCTAATTCTATGCATGTGTCCATGCAAGAAGGAATAAATGGTCAAAACTTCTCCATCACTGTTAATTTGTCCTCTCCCTCCCAGTGCAAGAGCTGCATCAGCCCTTTACTTACCCACTGGGCACCAAATTTAAATATTTGTGGCTAAAAGCATCTAAAATGGAACCATAGCCCTCTTGGATGTCCCTTGATGCTCCTTTCTCTGACAGAGGGTTCTTTCCTTTTGGAGAGTGATCACATAATGACTCAAAGTATTAGCACTACAATTCTAATTATTATTTTTTTAATATTGTGTAGAAAAGTGATTTTTCTAAGGACTACATGGTAGACATGTAGATGAGCAGATGGCTTATTTTCTGCTTTTCATAGGGTGAACTTCTAAATTGTTACTTCTTCCACACAGAAATAATGTCTAAATATTTTTTTCTAGACCACTACATGGCAGTGCTGCTCATCATTGGCATCTTTGATTGATAGAGTAGAGGTGGGATTTTAACAACCCTTGTATTTGTATGAACTGTAGGATTCTCATCCTACTCTCATCTCCAACTTTCATGTCCTGTGTTGCCACCTTATAGAATACATGAAACAACATGAAACCACACCTGCAAGAGCTAAAACTGCTAATTCTTTTCTATTGCAACTGACACACTGAAGGCTGAACAGTACATTTTTAAAGTTATACAATTGGAATTGCTTTCTCTCTCCACCTTCCATTTAAGGTGCTTTTTCCTTTATCCAAAACAGCGAACAAAAGTAAATCAGGCAGTATATTAAATGGCTGGAGACTGAATATCATCTACTGTGCAGAACTGAAGAATTATAGCCAGAATTTGGCATAAGCCTTACCTCTAATTCCCGTATACAATATTTTGTTAACATATATATTTATATATATATATACACACACTACTCTCAGCACAATCCATTTTGAATCAGAAAAGTGAAGGAAACTTATCCAAACCTAAATGGGAAGAGTAGCAAGTCAGAAGGGAATCATCTGGATTGCTGACAAACTGGGACAAGTAATGACTGTGGCATGGTCACTAATGCAAGCTGAAATAAGGTGCTTGTCCTCTCTTTATGGGAGAGGGACAATTAATGATAAGATCTGGAGCCAGGACAGTCTGTGCATCTGTTCAGTGGTTCAAATGCAGAAGAAACTGATTAGAGAACAATATATTCTTAAAAGGAGAAAAGAGCCTGAGGCAACTCAGTGAGTCCTCAAAATAATCTTGGTAACAGATGACACTGCACCTCCAATTTAAACCAGAGGGTCCAGAGAACCATTATCTGGTGGGGTTCTTGCCCAGTACAGCCTGTCATGTCCTCCCTGAAATCCTTTAGAAAAGCAACCAAGAGCCAAATTCCTGTCTAATAGTCATACCTTTTTCAGTGGTCATCTTCTCATTTGTGTCCAGGGTCTGCTGTTGACCTCGGGTTGCTTTTTTGGCTCCTTGAAGTTAAATCTGAAATAGTAACAACAGGAAGAGAAAAGAGAATGCTAAGGATAATTAGGTGATGTGACTTGAGCTGTATCCAAGAGCACAGGAAAGAGTGGATATTTCCAAAGCAAATTTCTAGAGATTCAAGCAGATCCAGATATCCACCTCAGGGTATAAACTACTTGTGCTGGATGGAGTTAGATTATCCTGTTGCATCAAAGCCTATATAAACTTTCCACTAGAGCAAGCCCCATCCAAACCTGGCCTTGAGCACTTCTGGGGAAGGGGCAGCCTCAGTTTCTCTGCGAAGAATTGGTTCTCAGATGAAATTTCTGGGTGGCCCTGGCTACTACCAAAAAAAAATGCCATAAACAAATGTACAACACCATCAATATACCACTATTTTCCTAATCACAAAACCTCACTCCAGCTGAGTTTGATTGCTATCATTATAAATTATTCAGATCTTGAAAGCATCAATTAATTGTGAAAAACTAGAAATTTAAAAATGCTTATTTTTAAACTTGGGATTTTTGCAAGCTCTCATCGTCTCCATAAACTTTAGAGTTTGGCTTTCAAAAAAGGAAGATGAAAAATATCTGAAACATTAGGGCTTTCCAAGTATTCTCAGTCATATTTAGGCATGCTGTAACTTAAAATTCACCCTTGGCTTACTGGAATTAGGCAGTGTTGTAGCTAATTTAGGAATGTAGACTTATTTCTAGTGATTTATAAAGAGGTCAGACTAGTCTGTTTGCACTGCATATCTAATGTCTTGGGATTCTCCTAGTACTTTCTTTTGTTTCTGGTACTGGATTATCATTACCAATTTGAAGGATTAAAGGCATGAAAGATGTATTCCTCCATTTTTGTGTTTTACTTATACTTTCTCTTATCCACCTTTTCTATGCTGCTGAGAAGATCTCTATAGCTCAAAACCTGACATATTTAAACTACTTTTTCCTTTAAAAATATAACCACATTTGTACATTTAATGAAAGGTTTTGAGAGGTCCCTGGCTGTTGCATTTCAGTGACATGGAGACATAAGTACAGACAATGTGCAGAAGGTTGGGAGGAGGCAAAGCACTATTTCCAGCCAAAGTGCTGAAAAATTATTGGCTGCCAAACATCAAGAGATTTTTGAAGTGTATTTTAAAAGTTATCTCTTTTCACTGTCCCTGTGTGTGTAAGTTTATGGTGGCACTCCCAGGCTCACCTTGACAAACCTGCCTTCATTCTCAATAAAGGTTTGCCAACATCTTCTTCATCTCTTTATCTGTAGGACTGTGGTGAACTGTTTCTCCTCCTTCCATCCAGATTCTGGGCTCATTCTTTTTCTGCTCTTGGATCTGGCAAGAAAATGGAAGAGAATATCCATCTCTAGACGGTGCAGAATCCACATGTTGGTTGTGCAAGGCAGGAACTGATTCTTTACTATGGATGGAACTGGTTTTCTGTGGACTATTGAAAATGTTTCTGCTTCTATCTACAGCCACTGGTCACATGTAAAATGGACAAGTGGGATGGTGACTGCAGGCAGAGATTTCTGTTTCAAAGAGGGCTGGAACTGCATGGGAGTGTGCAAGGTAGGCTTGTGTTAGCCAACACGATGGCATTCACTTGCCAAGGAATTGGCAGGATAAACAAAGCAATCAAAGCAAGAAAACATCATTACTGATAGATCAGCACTCCTAATGTCTTACCCAAGAGCTCTACAACCTGTAGGGAGGCTTCTTACTCCGCTTAATTATTCTTCACTTTACAATCTCATGGCCACTGAAGCTAATAATACCTTTGACCTTCACAAGAAGGTCCTCATTGTTGATGTGTATGAGGTGCCACAAAGTATACCTCCATGTTGTCTACTCTAACATTTGGGTGAGGGAAATTCTCCTTGATGGTCCCCAGGAATCTTCTGGATTGCTCATGCCCTGCTGTGCTGTCTCTCCAGTGGATATCAGGGTGGTTGAAGAACACCATGAGGACCAGACCTGCTCCTATCTGTCTATAGAAGCCCTCATCCCTTTGTACTTTCCAGTCAGGCAGCCTGGAGCAGACTTTACTTTTCTCCTCTAACCCATAAACTCTCACCTGTCTCCTCATCCATCCTCTGGCACAGCTGCATGCACCCTCAGTGTTTTCTCACATGAAGGGCAAGTCTCATTTCCCCTCTTTGCATCCTCTCCTTCCTACAGAGCCTGCATCTCTCCATGGCAATTCTCTTATCATGGCAGCCTTTCCACCTTGTCTCCATGATCCCAGGACTAGATCTCTACAGTTGCACAGGTTGAGAAAATAGGGAGGGTAGCTTACCTGGGTTTGTTTCTGCACACCCATCTGGCTTCCAATCACACATATAAAATAATTCTGTTGTGGTTTTTTTTATTTCATGCCTTTGTATTTTAACACAAATCATCTCAGCAGAGTCATTGAGACATATAACACACCTTTGATTTATTCTTACTCTGCTGTTTCCTTTTTAGTACCTTTTTCTATTAGTGGGTCACTCCAGCTCAGGATATTCTGTGATTCTATGGTTCCTTTTTCTATATTACTGAATTGTTACTCTTGTAAAAGCATGTTTCATGAAGATTCAGTTTCCTGCACTTGAATTGAGGGAAAACATATTGAATACCCCTAATTTCGTATGCTTGCTATTGATCTAAGATACACAGCCTCACAACAAACAGCTGAAAAAACCCACATAATCTCCTCTGGGGTAAAGAAAACCATCAGCTTCTTAACGCAATGAAGCAGTGACAGATTTGGGTTGTTTGGCTGATCTCCTCTGTTTACCATACAGTTTAAGATATTGAACTATGTAATTAATGATTTGCTAAAATATAATCTCCTTGGATTACCTTTCATTGTCAGTGCAGCAGAAAACATGATCATTCCTCTTAAGGGCTTAGTAAGAGAATTATCTGTACTTTAAAGAGAGTTAAATTCATAGCTTCCTGAAAAGAATTTTATTTTCCCAATTACCTTTTATCTTTCTGCAGTTTTCGATTAGAAGGTAAAATAACATCATCTATCTCTGTTAGGCACCACAGTCCAGAAAAATATTACTGAACCTTGGATGTCATTAGGATTAAATATTTTTTCTCTTCTTGTTTCAGGAACACTGATACTTACTTTTGAAAAGATAGATACAAGCTGGGTGTCACTTGGATTAATTAGACCCTGACCTCTTCTCTTTCCTGTTTTATAAAGAAATCTGAATTACATTTCAAACAAGGATTACCAAAATTAATCCAATGCACATTTCAGAGAGAGAAAGCTGAGATGATAGTTAATAACATAACAATGCAGAAATCAAATGATAAAACAAGTTTTCCCTCCTAGTTTTAGTGTAAACTCTAGCCAGCCAAGGATTTGGGCTTTTTTAAAAATGGGATAAAAGTTATTTGTCCTGTTTTCTCTTCTGACACAAGCCTATGTGCTCTAGTTGGTATAGCTGAAAGCACCAACTCAGAGGCACCTTTACAAATCATTTGGCTCAACAAAGAGGTTTAAAAGGATTCTTTCAGGATGAAGAATTCCATAGCAACAAGTCCCCATTGCTTTCAGCAGATTCTGGCTGAGTTTTATGTTGTACATAATCTGTATGACTATGTAGATTACACAGTGTGTATTTATATATATGGGGCGTGTGTGTGTGCAAAGAATTTGCAGAAAAACATGTCTGCTCTCTTTCTCACTGTGATGCAATGATAGCTTTGAAGTTCCAAAATGTCAGAAGATGTTGTTATAGTAACTGACAGAATTTTACATCCCTCTAACATAATGCCAGAGAAGTTCTGTTGGTCAGAGCAGGGTGTTGACAACACCAAGGTTTTGGAATCAATCCCCCCATGGGCCATTCACTTCAGGGTTGGACTCAAAGATCCTTGTGGGTCCCTCCCAGCCCAGAATATTCTGTGATTCTTCAGAGGCCTCAAATTCTCATCTCTGTCCAAAAGAGAAGTCCCTTTCCCTCAGCTAATGCCAGTAAATTGTGTGCTGTCTATCCACAGAGTGCAGTTATTTAGCAGAACACCTGGGGATCCCTCGAGAGCTGGTGTAGCAGTCTTCCTTAAATTATGTGTGCCAGGATTTCATCATGGCTGGTTTCCAGGAGCTTTAGTACCAGACTTTTGTTACTCCCCTTGGGAAATGCTTCAGCAGTTAAAATCTCTCTATTAGGAAAACTTTCTTTGATAACTTCAGTCTGAATTCACTGAACTCGGGGAGAGAAAGAGAAGTGCCTGAGCCATGAAGTCTTCAGTTCAGGATATGAAGGTTAGAGTTCAGCAAATGTTCCCAGCCTTTTTAAAAATTTTCCCTAAAATCTATGTACATGGCACAGTTTTTGTGCTCTTCTGAATGCAGGTGGCCTTGAAAGTGCGAGCCTGAACAGAGATTACTTTTTTGGCTGGGGAAAGGAAACCTATATTCTTTTAAAACCAGACCTTTGTGTGATGAACAGAATTTTTGTGTCTGGTGTATAAAAATACATCCACACATTTCTCCCATGTTCTCAGTGAAGGTTTATACATCGTATATACTGTACAAAATTAGGGATGCAGTGCACTGAGAGCTTAGAGCTATCCTACACAATCTATACATCAACTGGTACTAATTAATTAATTCTGCTCTCTCAGGTTATCTAGTTCAAGCTCTGTTTAGCATATTTCTCAGTATTTCCAAATATGATATGCTTTCACATAACTATTGACATCCTTAGCAGGCAAGTCAAAACAGTTCTCCAGTCACACTCAAATTTGCATTTGTCAAGGCTGCAATGGTTTTTAGAAATATTTATTAAAAAGGAAAATACACAGTTAATGTGAAATTTACAGCAAGCAGCTATTAAGTTGTTTTCAAAACATAAGCTCTCTCTGTTAATCTTGCAGAAAGTAAACAGCTTGAGATATATGTATATTTATCATAATATGCTACTATATTTGGTAGAAATATATATATATAAAATTTAAAGGCATGTATATAGAAAGATTCTTTGAACTTCCTTTTCAAATTGCCTCCAGTTCCTTTTCTCCCACTGCAAAAGTACACAGTTTATAGATTGTGTACTTTTAGAGCATCAAAAAGTCAAATTCAGAATTCCTAAGTTAAATAAAACTGAAATCTTCTAAGACTCATTACCAAACAACATTAACTCTTTTTTTAGTTATTAACTTACTTCTTTAGAAGTATTTCTGTGATAGCAAAAAACATTAATGCTTCTGTATCTGTGGTACTAACTACTGTAACATTTGGCCAAATCCCAGTAATCCACAGAGCTTATCCTAGAAAAGACACTGAGATTAATAGCAGCAACATCTGACTAAATATTTTTCTAGCACAGAGATGTTGTATAATTAATATAATAAATATTTCTGGTCCAGCATGCAAGTTTTGTTGCATCTTGTTGTGAAATTC
This sequence comes from Chlorodrepanis virens, assembly GCA_003286495.1. Classification (NCBI taxonomy): domain Eukaryota; kingdom Metazoa; phylum Chordata; class Aves; order Passeriformes; family Fringillidae; genus Chlorodrepanis; species Chlorodrepanis virens. The sequence continues at coordinate 485,471 of LTAT01000011.1, read as the reverse complement.
CTACATGTTAAATCATTGCTGATTCATTTTCCAATGTATGAATGAGCAAGCAGACACAGGAAGCTGAGTCAACTTTATTCAATTTTTAAAAACTATTTAGCATCTCTAGTAAAGCATATTGCATAGAGGAGTAATGGCAGGCAAAATGCAAACAGGGAATATATTAGGAGGCAGCTATTAGAGGTTGTCTTGGCCACAGAATTTTTGAAATTGCCATGTAATGTGTTTTAGAATAGTTGGGGTGGGTTCCATTAAAGCCATGCCTTGACTTTCTGTAACTCAGAGGGGTGTTTCTTGTTTTTCTGTACTCAAAATGTGTCATGAAAATGTAAATTTTTAGAAAGGGCAGGAAAAACAGGCATTGAAGGAAATTCTTTTTCTATCTCTAGCAATTTTCAACAAAGTCCCTCATTTTCAACAAATTCCCTGCTTATTCCTGGGAATTGTTTTCCTGACTACTTTTGCCTTTAAATTCTTCCACTGCTGCTCTGTTACCATTTCTGTGCATCCTGCAAGCAGCAGCTTTGGGTTTTTTCAGAGGCACAGTACTTGAAAATAGGACAGGCAAAAAGCAGAACAGATTGCATAGAGTCTGGGCTGGCTCCATCCTTGGAGGTTTTTGAGGTTTTTCAACTGGACAAAACCTTGAGCAACCTCATCTGAACTGCAGCAGAGACCTTCAGTGGCCCTTTCCAAGCTCAGTGATCGTATGATTCACCTGAAAACAGGGGAGAGAGGTGATGGAGAGAAGGGGGGTCTAATGAAATGGGATAATCACCACATTAAATATGGCTGTCAGGAGCAGAGGGGTTTTGGGTGGTTTGTGTCATGATGTCTCTCAGCTGGCATGTTTCCCCCTGATATGTAAGAGTGATATACCAGAATGAAACGAGATCATAGAAGATGTAGGAAGGTAAAAACAGGTGGCAGAGAATGATTTCCCCAATGGAATGAATACGAAAAGGTCATTAAAAATGCTTCTGGCTTGAGACCTGATATTTTGGAAACATATACAACGAGTCAATCTAAAGAGATTTGATGCCCAAAGGGAGCTTTGGAGAAACTTGTCAAAGCTTGGCAGTGACTACAGATAGTTGATGTTGCAGTTGAGCACCAGTGACTTTGAGACAAGGAAAGTGCCTCAAGAGTGCTACTCCTCCCAGCCCAGCAATCAAGGTCATTGGGCCCACAACACGTTAACAAACCTTGTCAGGAAAGATAAAAATTTACAAGAAATATTGAGAAATTGCTTTTTTCTTCCCCAAGTACATTTCCTTAGCTCATTTTGTGCCTTTTGGAATGAAATAATAAAAATAATCCAGTTTGTAGAAAATGACTGTTAATCACTTTAAGCAGCTCACTGTCTACCAGCTCTGAAAAAACAATTCATGTGGTGTTAAGCTCACAGAGCCTGTTGCATTGTGATATTTGGAGGCTGAGGTAGCTTGTTCTCAGGAAAGTCTAAGCCTGATTGTAAATCTGTGTCTGCTCTTGAGGAAGGTGAGACCAGCTACCTAAGTAGCTCATTGAGACAATGGAGAGTTTTACCTTGTGGTAGTCTAAGTTATTAGCATTCCAGCTAGGCTGATTTTACTGAGACACTCTTAAAGAGCTGTGGTTGTAGCTCTTCTAGTATTGTGTCTCACTGAACAACAAAATGTATTCACAAGTCCCCAGGCAAGCTGAGACAAACCTTACAGGGAGCTGTGGAGAGGGATTTAACATCAAATATGGTTGACACTACCTTCAAATGCCTAAGCTGTAATGTTCTGTCTCCCCTTGGAACTGAAAAACACCCTTGCATAGATCCACCAGGATGAAAAACAACCTATCATTTGTGGAAGCACTTCTGTACTCCAGGTGAATGTTGGCAGGATGTTTTTAGAGGGGAAGAGGGGAAAACCAAACAGGAATCAGGTTTAATGTGAGAAATATTGCTTTCTCTGTTCTGCATTTGTGAAATTGTCTCTTTAATTTGAAATAGTTTTGTAGCTGTCCTGCAGACGAGATCCTGCCATTAGGAAATCTTACTGATACTTTATTTTCCTTGTCAAAGTAAGCTGAACTTCAAAGAATGAATTACACTCTCTATTACCCATCTTCTTGGGAATGCCTGGGACTGCCAGGACTGTGTCAAGGCCTCATTAGAAGAATTGGAAAAGAGAATTGAAAAGAGAATATGGATTTGGACCACACACTAGAAAGGAACTGGAGAAGAGACCAGAAGATGCAGTTCTACTGCTGCTGAGGAAGATGGCAGCTTTCCTGATGCTGAGGAAGATGCTGAGGAGATTGCTGCTCTCTTGTCTGTCTGTTCTTATACCTCATGGGGTAGCAGATAGAGCTTTTTTCCACAGTCATCCACATTGTTTGTTTGCCCTTTAATTCTTACCCAGGGGCTCTCAATGTGCTCCAAACATCCCAACCCTTCCATTATACACCCTCTGGCACCTCTCTGCCTCTGCCTATCCCTCCTGAAGAACTTGGAACCTTCCATCAGGGCACTCCAGTCACTGGACTCATCCCAGCAGGGTTCACTTATGCTAAGGATGTTGAAGCCTCAAGCTCCCCTTGTTTGTTCCTTGTGCTGAGTGCGCTGATTCAGAAACATTTCAGGTGAGGTTCATTGCAGCCAGCACCTCGTGGGGCAGATTGAGGGATCCCATCAGTACTCATTTCCTCCAGTTTTGGCACCATCCCATTGCCCATCAAAGCCAGCCTGGCTTTGTCCCCCTTTCCCCTGCCAAGCTACTTTAAAGCTCTGTCAATGAGTCCTGCTGGTTCCTGTGCTAGAGCTCTTTTTCCCCTCTGAGAAAGGTCCATCCCATCAGGTGTCAGTAGACCAGGTGAGATCCTCCCATGATCAACAACCCCAACATTTGCATGATTTTAGATCCTAAAATTATTAGGACAGGGTTGCATTTTCGGATATCCATGAAGAGCTGCTGGAACACTGAAAGCCTGATCTGGCCTGAACAAATAACATAAAATTATGATTTATTTTAATGTGATGTAAAAATAATACTTTAATAATAATTTATTTCTCATTAAATGGATTATTTTTTTCTGTGATGGAATTTGAGTCTTAAATTCTACTGCACAATACAGTTCTTAAACTAATTCACACAAAAACCAGAAAACTTTATTATTAGTAGAGCCTAACTATTTTTACATAATATGAAAAACAGATTTTAAGTCACTTCTAGTGGTTTTATTCTCATTTTTAGAATTGAAAAGACAAAGTTTTAATTAAATAAGAAATTTGGCAGGCAATTCATTAGTCATTAATCTGGTCTGGCGCCTTCTGCTATTTGTATAAAAAATGGATTTGTACAATTTTAAAATTCATTCCTAATAAATGACCAATACTTATGTAGGTTTAATAGACTCAAGCCTCTAGTGCATGGAAAGCAGTCAAAGGCTTTTGAATAATTGTGTTCTTCACTGCATTGCAATAAGGTCCAGTATGGTAACAGATGAGCACCCTAACCCTGGGATTTTTACAGTTATTCATCCAGACTTTTTCCATAGCCCTCTATAAATCACCTTAGCTCTGTCACAGAATACTGCAGTGTGGGGAACTAAATGCCTTATATTCTCAGATGTTCAGTGTCCTTAAGATAATGCTTTAGGAAAACCAGATGAAGCCAATGAAGTTGAGCAGCTAACCAGCAGGACTCTGAAGGAGGAAAAATACCTTCTAAGAAGTTTTTAGGATGCTTTATGAATACTTTATGGAAAAATACCTTCCAAGAAGTTTTCAGGATGCTTTATGAAGTCATAGCCATGCTGCAGCCTACCTGCTGGGTTTTGCAAGCATTACTTCAGAACATGGATCTCAGCATGAACTAATTTGCTATTTTTTTTCTATTTTAATACCTAGCAGTGTTTATGGCAGTTTAACAGACTGATGGAGGAGAATGTGCATATTAGTCTTCTGAACTCTATGTTTGACACATAAAGTGCTTCTGCTACCTAAAATAACTCTAATTAATCCATTCAGCATTTTTCTACAATACAGTATTTGATGATGTAGTTTTATCCTAAGTAGTCTGAGCTTTACAGAATGGGTTTCTTGCTCTGTCATGATGGTAGAGGCTCTCCTCAAAATCAGCTCAAAATATTAGCATGGCCACAATTATTCTCACAAAGAATAGAAAAGACAAGAAACAAGGAATGAGGTATAAAACACAGGAAACAAGGAATGAGGTAAAAAACACGAGAAACAAGGAATGAGGTACCTGCATTTGTGATGGTTATAAATCTAATTTTAAATTGCTCTTCTCTATATCAAGGTTTACAACAAGTTCTGTTCTTGTACTCTGTGCAGGATTATAGGAAATAATAGAATAAACAGAAAATAGAGCTGGGGGAGCGGTTGGACTTGATGGTCTTAAAGGTCTTTTCAACCTAAAAAATTCTAATATTTATTGACTACATCCTCTTTAAGTAAGTAAGTACTTCTGGACATCTTAGGATCCTTGCCAAATGCATTCAGCCCATGATCTTTTCCCAGTAGTTAAGGAAGATATTTCCAATACAGGAAATGCACAGGGAGCACAAAGTGGGGTATGTTGGAGCGTTTCTCTATCTATGGCTCCTTTCAGAATGGCAAGGCCTTTCTAGAGAACTGAAGTGACAAACATGTTCCTTTGTGCTAAAGAAAATGGAATAAAAACTGGGTGATAGATGAAGGATGCAGTGTATAAACCACACTGGAGTTTTCATTCAGAAAGTGAGCTCTTATCCATGAGGTAAATTCAGATGATAGCACTGCTAAACATGGCTCTGTAAGTGTTTACTTTTTTATTCTAATTAAACTCTTGCAGGGAAGAAAACATGCATTCATCAGCTATGGAGATGTTTTAAATATTTGTAACATATTTTTTCCTGAGTGTTGGAAATCCCTTTCTGCTTTTTCACTTTTTTTCCCCCAAAAGGAAAAAATTACATGTTAGAAGAAACAGTGAATGAGTAATTCACCTCAGCTAAAGTCTGAAGGTTTGGCTTGATGGAGCATCTCAAAAAAGTGAAAACCCAAAGGACAAACTCCTTCACACCCTCCAGTTAATGTTTGCCCCCAGGTCTAATTGATCATTAACCTTTCAAATTACTTTACATTATGATTTTCAACTGCCTGGGAAAGGAAATTCTTCAGGGAACTACATATCCATTATGCTGTAAATGCTTTTAAGAAAGAATCTCTGGTACATTTGCTCTAGCCTGGGGTTTTCTGGTTCACGGGAGATTCCCTCCAGCACTGGGTCCCAGAGTTGTGTGTTTATTAAGGGCAGATGGAAAGGAATGACATCAGGAAGAAAATCTGGTTTATTTACATAATCTTTTTTTATGTGTAATAAAAATGATACATTTTTGCAGTCTATATTTAGCTTTGTTTTGTGATTTATGTTGTGTTCTGTCAAATAGGGTGACTGGATCAGGTGAAAGAGAAACTGAGCATGAAAAATTGCAGCAAATGTGGTGGAGTCACCATCCCTGGAAGTGTTTAAGAAATGACTGAATGTGGTACTTAGTGTTATGGTAGAGTTGACAAGGTGGTGTTCAGTCACAGGTTGGACTCAATGATCTTGGAGGTCTTTTCCAACCTTAATGATTCTGGGATCTGTGAGAAGAAATGGTATCATATTGCTGTCATCCAGGCCTTAGGGGCAATGGAAAATAGTTCCCAAGGCTCAGCAAGGAATGGGAATCCTTCATCAGCACCCAGAAGACTGCTGAGTGATGGAAATTAAACCTGGAAGCAAGAACTGACCTGAAATTCAACCTGGAGGCCAGAAGAGCAAGGAGAGGGTTGCTTGTTGAGAAGAAGGTTTTTGAGTAATACTAGTGTTGTGATTTTCTTAGATGTATACAATAAAGCTCAATACAATTTCCCATGTCTGTAAACCTCACAGGAGTCACTTCCCCTTGTTTCCACATGACTGGGCATGCAGGAATGATCACAACTGGAGGCTTCAGAAAGGTTGTTCAGGGAGACTTGATAGTGCCTTGTCTCTTGAGTAAGAAAAAAAGTCAGAGCTAGAAGGGAGGAGGATAGCCAGAGCTATCCAAAAAGAAGCCAGAGCTATCCTCTGAGAGTGAGGATAAAGTATAGGCAGATCCTCCTCCCTTATTTTGTGCTGGGTTCTTCTGAAAAAAAGCCTATTTCATATGAATAGTATTAACAAATACTTTCTCATACCAACTGTGTCATAATTTCAGTCAATATGAAGGCTTTCCTATTGTTGCAGGCAAAAGCTGCTTAATTCAAGTAGTTTGCTCTAAATCAGAATTAAAGTGGTTTATTGATTTAGCAGCAACATATCATTAACTAGCAGCAAGGAACTCTGAAACTGTGATCATTCTTAGCAACAAAACAGGTAAACAAAAAGTCTAGACACACAGTGTCGATGAACACCTACAGAGTTCCCAATACCCTTCTATAAGCAGTACCTCACAGATTCAGCTTCCCCTTCCACTTACACATATTCTTCTTCCTTGTAAATGAGATCATTTTTGGAACAAGACCCTCTTCAGTCCTCTCTGTATTCTCAATTCTGACACTGCTGACACTGGCATTCTTATCTGACATGTTATCCAGCCCTTTTGCCAAGGCTGTGCCATGGGACTGACCACCTCACAGGAATCAATAACCCCATATGAGTCAATTAACCTGAAATGGGTTCTTTCATCTTCATCCCTTTTTTCCCTTACAGGCTCTTTTCCTTTAATAACAAGGCTTCAGGTATTTTTGCAATTTTTTGTTGATATTATCCAAATCCTGCATGTCTTTTCCTGTCTGTCTGTCCCTTCTTATATTTCTAATATATTTTCCCAGACAATTCTCAGAGCAACAGCAGCAATTGAAGGAGTTGGCCTTCAATGAGATACTGTTCAAAACAAAGGAAAAAAAATATTATTTATTCTTGTATAGGTTTCGTTGTCCATCACACATATGATGTGAGGGATGGAAGATTAAGAGGATGAGAAAGAGGGTCAATCTCTAAGGTGCTGAGTTTTCACTAAGGACAATGCAGAAATAGAGTGTTCCTGTAGACATATTGGCAGATCAGCAGAGGCAGTTCAATGAAGTATTGAATGTTAAAGACAAATTCTATTGATCTATAATTAGTAGTGGACTCACACATGCAGCCCATTAGGTTATTGGACACATCCCTAATATTAAAAAAGGCTCTTGTTGCTGTGCAAGGTCCCAAGTGTTCAGCAATTATCAGCATGTGGTTCTCAAAATTTGTCTCATCTCTACAGCTCAATCTGAGATGTATCTTAAATCTCTTCTGGAATACTTGTGGATGGTTTTGGTTGTTTTTTCTTTTTTTTTTCACTCTTGATGTTAAGAAAGAGATTTACCAGGACTCAAAACTCATTTTCTCCTGAAAAAAATAAATCCAAAACAAACAAACAAACAAGCAAACAAAACACCCAAAACCAAAGAAAAACCAAAAACTCAAAATCTTTTTAAATGTCCTTCTAATTGATCCTTGTGAGGGTCAAATACAAATTAGTGAAGTAATTCTGCATTCATTCATGCAAAGTTATGAAGTGAAGCCATTGTTATCCATCAAAACGGTGAGTGAGGAAGAGAATGAGACGAAATCCCTGACTTTGGGAGGCAACCCTGGATATTGCCAGGTCCCATTCTCCTGCTCAAGCAGGTTAAGCTAGATATAAATACTTGGAGAAATCTTAATATATAAAATTTTAAAAATTAGAAAATTCTTTTAAATTAATTTTTTCATTTTTTAAAATAGTATCTTTTAGAAAATATCATTTTCTGACTAGGAAGAAGGTGATTTACCTTTATTTCTAGTTTTATTGAAATGGGCTCACTTTCACACAATTCTAAAAGGGAAAAGGCTTGAAAGAATTTTTTCTAGCTCTTAATATTTTAAGTTCGCTACAATAAATTAAGCTTTTGTTTAAAGATCTCTGTATTATCCCAGAGAAATTATTATGTGGAGCTACTCCTGTAATATCTTAATATGGGAGTTGAAATATTTTATTTTCATTTCTTTGGTAAAGCTCTTCCACAATATCAGTAAACTCAATAAATTCTCCATCCTGATTTAAAAGTCTTACTTATTGTCTTTTCAGAGTGTCTTTGCAGATTGGAAGTTGTAATGAATAGGTTTGAAATTTTGACACTGATGGGTAAAATATGTCAAACAGTTCATGAGCTTGGACTGCTGACATGACATGCCATAATGAAAAAAACACCAAACTGGCAAACCATATCTTGAATGAAGATTTATATTCTCAAATGAAGCCCTTCTAACTCTCATCTTTGCAAAATTAAAAAAGCCAGAAGAAAAGTAAAACAAATATAAAAATACTGTTCTCCCACAAAACAGAAAGTGATTTTTAACCTGTTGTATCTTATATATCAATCAATAGGATGAGACTAAATGGTTATGTGTCTGTCAGTGGTTTCCGGGATAGTTATTGTTAGTATTTATGGATTTGTGGGGGCGTTTTGTTGTTGTTGTTGTTGGTTTGGGAAAGGAAAATAGATGCAAGAGATACAAATCTATTCTTCACACCAGTTACCTCACAGGTTTATGTGAAAATATATCATTTGAAACTCTCAGCTGGAGAGGATGTGACCATCATCATGCAGGGGGAGCTGGGGAGGATGGGGAAGGGTCCAGGCAGAGCAGGACAGAAAAGCCTAATTCCAGAGTAGGCACAGATGCTGAAACTCTGTGGGCAAGATCTACCTGTGGCTGGTGAATTTGTTGTCCTGGGGAAAGAGGGGGAAGCATAAGGATGGGGTGTGCTTTACAGGATGCTGAAAAGACAGGTTTTTTTTCTGCGCTTTTTATTCACATGCTGCTGCTCCCTGCTGAGGAAAGGCTGAGGGAGCTGGGGCTGCCCAGCCTGGAGAGGAGCCCCAGTGAGAGGAGACTCAGCCCTGGCTGTCCCTGGCTTTCCCTGAGTGTCCCTGGGTGTCCCTGGATGTCCTTGGATGTCCCTGAATGTCTCTGTGCATCCCTGTGTGTCTCCGTGTTTCCCAGTCTGTCCCTGTCTGTCCCTGTTTCCCCCATCTGTCCCAGTCTGTCCTAATCTGTCCCTGTGTCCCACATATGTCCCAGTTTGTCCCTGTCTATCCCTGTGTCCCCCTGTCTGTCCCTGTGTCCCCGTCTATCCCTGTATCCCCAGTCTGTCCCTGTGATCCCCTGTGTGTCCCTGTGTCCAGTCTGACCCTGTGTCCCTGTCTGTCCCTGTCTGTCCCTGTCTGTCCCTGTCTGGTCCCAGTCTGTCTCTGTGTCCCCCTCTCTGTCCCTGTCCCTGTCTGTCCCAGTCTGCCCCTGTGCCCCCCTGTCTGTCCCTGTGCCCCCCTGTCTGTCCCTGTGTCCCCATGTCTGTCTCCATCTCCCCGTCTGTCCCTGTGCTCCTGTCCATCCCTGTGTCCCTGTCCATCCCCG
>LTAT01000011.1:451086-469575 GCA_003286495.1 Chlorodrepanis virens | reverse complement strand
GTCCCCGTGTCCCCCTGTCTGTCCATCCCTGTGTGCAGAGGGCAGAGCAGGCCCAGGCCCTGCCCCAGGCCCAGCCATGGCCCCAGAGCCCCGGGCAGGGCCTGAGCCCGGCAATTCCCCTGCACAGGAGGCAGAACTTCTGCCCTGGGCAGGGCCAGCCCTGAGCAGAGCCCAGAGAGGCTCTGGGGGCTCCTCCCCGGGGATGTTCCAGAGCCACACGGACACTCTGCTGTGCCCTGGGCTCTGTGATGGCCCTGCTGGAGCAGGGAGGTGCCGCCGCATCAGCCACGGGGGCCCTGCCAGCCTGGCCCACAGCGGGCTCTGCTGTGTGATCTAACAAAAGGCAGCCTTAACACAAAACCCAGCCTTAATTGGGCTCCTTTTCATCCAAGATGATTTTCTGGGGGGAGGCAATGAAGGGCATGGAGCAAAAACTGCATTCAGAGAAGAGACTCTTTCTTCCTTCTCTCTACCCCCATTACAGAAATAGTAAGGAAGCAGAATGATTCATTTTTATAGAAGGGAGGAGCTGGGCTTGCCGTGCCCTGATGAGGACTGTCCTGGTCACTGTGGCAGCAGCTGAGGCAGCTGGGCTGTGTCCTGTCCCCTGGCTCTGCACCATGGTCCTGCATGGGGACGTGTTTGCTGCTCACAGGCAGAGAGAAGTCAGCCAGTTCTCTCCTGCATTTTGTGTGTGGAGCAACAGATGTCATGGCCAAATGAAGACCGGCAATGCTGAGGGGATGGGACACAGGGAACAATCTGTCATAGTTTTTTTTTTTCCAATATTAAGATAAAATTCAGTCTTTTATTCTTTATGGCATACGGACCATGCAGAGTTTCTAACTCAGCCATAGGGTAGATGTATTTTGACGCAGTCTTGACTCAAGTTTATAGACTCTTCTGCCTTTCCTTCATTCTGTGGATTTTGGTATCAAACTGAAATTGAGCTTATCCAAAGTGAAAACATTGTTAACATAACCCATTTTCTTTTACCTAAAATTTCATAAATATATGACATAGGGGACCATGCTGCTGTATTTGAGTATCTCCTTCGTTCTCCAAACAAGCAGATGAAATGTGTTTGGGACCAAACACTGGAGTGTCACTGAACAAACGTTACAAGTGAGCTGCCTGCTGTGAAATGCTGATCTTTTTTTTCTGCTTGTCTGTTTTTACCACAAAGTCTTTCACTGAGTGAATAATTCAAATTCCAGATCATGTCTTGTCATTGTCTGCAGTGGGCAATTACCTGCTTTTATTGGGTTCTCCAGAAGTAAAGCCACAGAAGGGGGAGAAATTGTCTCAATAACATTATCAGTGTGCTGCTCCTTTGCTTTTATGGTAGCTACATACTTTAAAAATGTCCTGAACTCATGTAAAATTGTGTATTTGATCTCATTGGGGTAGAATCAGAGTGACAGAGAGAGATGTTCATCCAGTTCCAATCCTCTGCCATGGGCAGGGACACCTTTCACTAACCCAGGTTATTCCAAGCTCTGTCCAACCTGCCCTTGGACACTTCCAGGAATGCTGATTACATATGGTTTTCTAGGGAACTTCCATATGTTTCTAGGCAATGGAGAGCACTCAAGGATTAAGAAATCTAGTTTAATGAGATACCTAACCAATTTTTTTCCCTGCCAGCATCTTATTTTAAACAGGTAGGTATGTCTATGAATGAAAGCAATTAAATTACACGCTTGCTTAAGTAGCTCACTGAACCCAGCTGTAATGAATAAGCAGAGTGACATTGTGCTGCTTTTGTTTCTCAGAGCAGGCAGCTGTCATTACTCTGCTTATCTCCATTTTTATGCCCATTTTTATGCCCTGCATTTGTGAATGCATCTCCTGTTCTCAAATCTTCATCAGTAATTCTTAAAAATAAACAATTCTGGGCAGACAATCATAATTTTGTCACACTAGTTAAAGTCTTTACTTATCACCTTTCTGTTTTGAAAGACATATTTTAATTCATTTGCTTGTCATGTTGTGAACAGTCTAAAAATAAAGCACAGACTTCTAGAAACATTTCTTGTGACGTAGTCCATGTAGCAATAATTTTAACAAAAGAATGCCTTCCTACAGACCACAAACAAATTTTAAATGATTCATAAATAACATCAGGGTATCATTTAGCCCCTGTTGCTATAGGACAGGAAATAACACGGTGTGCACACACAGTTCTCTTAAGGTAAAAAGAGAACTTTTAATTTCTGATTTTAACAATTACATATTTCCAAAAGTGACAGTGGATTTGAGGGTGACAGTGCCACCTCTCCAAGGACACTGGACAAACCAACAGTCTATCAGATTTCTCTTCCTCTATAAAAGAATGCAAAACAATAAATTATTTACAGAAAGTGTGTGAGAAAGTTCATTACAAGAATGTAAACATCAGAAGGCTTAGAAAGTCTTAAAAAATCAGGGCAACAAGCCTCTCTGAATGCATTGGCAAATGAGAGGTAGGGAGGGAGAAATAGATACAACTAGAAAAAGGAAGAGTCAGTGGGGAGAGACAGTGGGACAGAGAGAAAATATCACCATTCCTGGACCCTGACAGCAGCCTATTGGTCCTCTTGCTCTGTTCTGCTCAGTGGTGAGGATAGCAGTCTTGTCAAAGTGATGGTTGCAGTCTGGACCTGGTGGCAGAAGCCCAGGAAACAGAGTCCAGGATCAGGAAGGCTCAGGTGAGCCTTCCTGAAAGCAAAGTGAGAGTAATCTACACGAATCAGTAACAAAGGTATGTATGACTAGGGTCAGTCAAGCTCCACCTAGGCATAGAGAAACCAAATAAAAATAAATAAAAATAAATAAAAATGAGGAGAGAATGGGGAAAGCTGAAGGAAGACTCCATTGTAACTGCTGGGATCAGCTGACAGGCTGAACTTGTCTTCTCTCCTCTAGGCATACCCATTGAGTGAGAATCACACTCTCTGCCCTGAGTACTTTTGTTGGGGATTGCAGCTTGTCTGTGTATTGCTTTGAATACATTTTTGCAGTCAGACACTATCACCAAGAATCCTCGAACCTTAACCTGTCACAATTTGATATTAATAAAGAGTGCTACTCTGTAAACTGTCACAGTGAATCCTTCCTGGGCACTTCCTGCCACTTCCAGTGGCAGCAGGGAACACACTCAATAAAGGGGGACAGCTGCTGAGGGCTCTCCCTTGTGCTGTTGGCAGGGTTGAGGAAATCTCCCCTTTCAACATGACCTCATATATACAGTGTGACACGCAGAAAATTGTCCAGAAAAATATATTTTTTGACCATGTTAGCATTTAACAATGATTGGTATGTTAGACTGATGACACAAATAAATTGATTGGCACTGCCAGCACCCCACATTAAACTGGCACACAATTATATATATGAGATATATATAACATGATAATAAAGCAGTCTTTCTACAGTATATTCAGAAAAATCTTCTAAGTAAAAAATCCATCTTGATGATTGCTGTTAATTAAATATTAGCAATGTTTTAGCATTCTATGCACTGGTTTAAATATGCACATTCAAATCTATTTTTATCAGTTCTGCAAAATGTTGTAGATGCTTTTATTTTCCATGATTTAATTTCCACTTCTGTGTCCTCTTTTAATATTTCTATGGCATAGTGCCATCTTGGGGATGCTGTGAGCATCTGAAAGGACAAAAAACAGACTGAAAGAAAATCAAAATATTTTTGCTGCACTATGTTGTTGGTGGATTCTAGGACACTAAAAATAAATGTCATTGAAATACAGGACTCTCTAAAGTACCAAGAGTATCCCAGCTAATTCCATGTCTAAAGAAATTACCACAAATTCTTGAATGCTGCATGTTAGCTGGTATTTTAAACTTGTGAATTCTAGTGAATAGAGATTCTCAGCTTTGTCTTTAAAATTACATTTCTCCTCTAATTAAAGAGAAACGCTGATGTTTCTAAAAGATCCTTCCTAAAAGATTTGGAAGCTGGAAGAAAAATTGTATTCTGCTAAGGAATATGAAAATATTTTGGGATATCTTTGTCCTGATTTCCAGTAACTGATAGATTTATAAAGAGACAATTTCTTCTTAGTGTGCAAAGGAGGTGCAAAAATACAGCAACATTGTTTTAGTCACATTCTTGTCATTTTTAGTTTGACCTTTATTAGTAGCTGGCAGAAGTACAGAGCACAGTTTGAGCTTTCAGGACTGCCTCTGCTTCCTTGATTCCCCAAAGAAAACCAGACAGATCTGCTGACACAGTGCAGTACATGCACACCATTGTCCTCAAAATATTTCAGGGTTTTATGTCCTGTGGTGCAACCACACCAAGGGACCACTGCTCCATCACACAAAGCAAACACCAGATTTTCCTGTACATTTATTTGCAGAACATTAAGAAATGTTCCACTTAAAGGAGACTGCTTGTAAATTCTCTGGAGAGAGATTTCCCAGCACAGCTCCCTGCAGCCTAACAAAGAGCCACCTCCCGCAGCTCAACAGGTGCTTGAGAAATTCCAGCCTGAAACAGTGCTGCTGCTTGGGGTGATTTTGCTGTTGAGTGAAGGGCTGGGATATGTAAAGGAGATGGTTCTCATTTCAGGAATTACCCCTTTAATCAGCAGCTTTGGGGAATATTCTCATGCCCTACCCAGCTGCAGCTGCTACTTTTTCCTCTTAGCTGCTGAGTTTGTGAGGTGCCCAGGATGAGGTGAGAGATGAGGAATCTGACTCAAAGTTCTCAGAAGGCTGATTTATTATTTTATGATATTATGTTATATTAAAGAATGCTATACTAAAATTATAGTAAAAACATAGGATAAAGACAGATGGCTTAACAAGAATGATAATGAAAAAACTCGTGACTGACTCCTCAGAGTCTGACACAGCTGGCTGCGATTGGTCATTAGTAAAAAAAGTCACATGAAAAAAATCAAACATGCACCTATTGGTAAACAATGTCCAAACCCCATTCCAAAGCAGCAAATACAGGAGAAGAAATCAGATAATTATTATTTACATTTTTCTCTGAGGCTTCTCAACTTTCCAGGAGAAGAAATCCTGGTGAAGGGATATGACAGTGACACTTACCAGCTCAGCAATGTGTATTTGTGCCAGAAGGTGCTACAGTGGGTCCATGTTCACCAACTCACCCACAAGTCCTTCTCTGTTTGCAAAGAAGGGCACCAGCTGTGTCAGGATGTTCTCTTTCACACACTCCAGGACCCTCCTGAATTATTTTTTCTGCACTGTGTAATGTTTCCAGCAGACACCTGGTAAGTTGACGTTCCATGGGAACAAGGATCAGCAATAGCAAGACTTCTTACAGCAACCTCACAGAGTGTTTCATCCTGCTTTGGGGATCTTTTACAAAACCCCACCAGGATCTCTGCCTTGCTGGGCTTCCCCCTGATTCTCACCCATAAACACAACCCTCTCCTCACCATCACCAAGCTCCAAACCATCAAAACCCTCCCCGACACCCAGGGCTGCACGACCATCTCTCATTCCTTACCTGGCTCTTCTGGAGAGTGTGCAGCCATCTATTGTACCACTCCAGTTGTGCCAATCATCCCACCATGTCTCTATGTCAACAACTGCATCACAGCTTTCCTGCTGAAGGAAAGTATTGGTTAGAAATGCTCCAGGGAAAATGAGAAAATGTGCTTTAACTGCTGATTTATGATGAATGACTTGGGCAAGAGTTGCAGCAAAACCTATGTGCTAAAATAGCAAAGCTAGTGAGCAGCTGCTAAATGTTTTCAAGGAGAAGAGGATACCTAATTGCATGACCTGTCAAAGGTGAAAAAAAGAGCCTCAATCTGCTAAAAAATTTGTGTTGGTTCATTAGCCACATAAGGTTAGTGGTGAGGATGCAGAGGCAAACAGAAAAATGAGAAGTAACCATTTCGCTTATACAGAAAAAAAAAAAATATATATAGAAATATATATAGGATGTCTGGGGGAGATGCAAGAGGCAGATGTGAAAGAGAAAACAGAGCAACACCAAGGGGTAGGGACAAGAAGAAAGGAACAGCTCAAAAAGCTACTCCTGAACCCAGTTGCACTTATCTAACTAGCTTGTAGTCATCTGCTTAATTTAAAACTATGACAGGCAATTTTCTTCTTCAAATTATGAAAGCTGCCATATTTATAGATAAGGCTTTTAAAATCCTTTGGTTATCAGAAAAGATGTGACTCTTAAAGGTGTCTGTGAAATGCCCAGTGAAACTGTCACATATCAGTATCCAAAATGCAATGATAACTCAGGAAATTCAACAAAATAAGCAGCTGAACAAGTTGGGGATCTGAAAAACTTGCTTTTTGGTAGATGCTTTAAAATGACATTATCTTACAACACAAGTGAAACTCTCTAATTGTATGGAAGCAAATCGTTTTTCCTTTCTAATTTATAGCGCTATTTCAACCATGACGTCACTATTTTCACAGTTCAGGAGATTATTCTTCCATAATAAAAATATTGAATCATTTTAAGCTGGAATTTGTTCTCCAAAACAAATGACAAATTATTAAAACTAAACATGGCTTTTGCAACTGCCATTATTTAAAATTGCTTGAAGGGTCTCATCAGGCATTTTGTTTGTGGCATTTGCCAGATGGTGGTGGCAACCTGGGGTGGTACACACTGCCCAGCTCAGGTGCTCTGTGATTCCCCTGCTACCAAAATCCAGGCCCTGCAAAACCAGCACACTTCCCCATCGTTCCTCCTCATCACTTGATATATGCTCTTTAGCAACCTTCTGAAAAGAAAATATGCAGTTTCATCTGGTC
Source organism: Chlorodrepanis virens (assembly GCA_003286495.1). NCBI lineage: Eukaryota > Metazoa > Chordata > Aves > Passeriformes > Fringillidae > Chlorodrepanis > Chlorodrepanis virens. The sequence continues at coordinate 462,810 of LTAT01000011.1, read as the reverse complement.
CCAGCTTTGTTTCTTGCACTCTGAGGACCACAAACAATACTGATCTCGTTTTGCTAAGCTTCTTTCTTGTTAATTCTGGTTACATCAGCTGCCTTGCTTGCTTGTGTGCCACTCCTGTGCTTGCCTTGGAGATTTTACCACTTGCATGTGTATTTTAAATACCTCGTTTGGCAGACTCTGACATTAAACTCTTCCCCTTAGACATTGGATTTTCTTCCCATGTTTATGCTTATCTGTGTCATAAGATTATGACATAGGAATCTAATCTGCTAGTTACAGGGTGACATTTATGAAAAAATATATACTATATGTATTTATGCTATTTTTGTGTGTTCATATCTGTTTTCAATGCAACGAAATATGAGATGAGCTTTAAAGTCCCTTCCCAAACAAGCAATTTTATGATTCTGTGATTTGACAGTGTTTCAGAGTATTGGAAACATGATGTGTTTGCAACATGCAATACACATATGGAGGTTTCTTGCAAGAAAACACTGGCTGTGGATCAGAAATTTGTGTTTCATTACTGATTTGTAGTGCTCAACAGAGGAAAGTCTACTCTTCCTACCTGAAGCAGTGTATTTTAGAAATACTCATCTTAGTGAAAAATTAAATCATATCTTGTAATAAAGACGAGAAAATGATCTTTGAGAATGGACCAAGGACAAAAATAAAAAGAAATCTACATGTCCTCTCTACTTTGCTGGCTGGTGTCTGGGGCATTCCCTGCTGACTGACTTGTTCCCAGCCATGTATTTTTAACTATCCAACAGCTCCTGAGCTAGCACAGCCATGCTGCTGATTAACGTGACTATAGACAGGGCAAGGGGACCTCACTTGAATAATTATCAGCTTTCCATGTAGTCTAGAGAGGTTTGTAATCCTTGAATTAACTTTTAGGAAAATTCGATGTCCCATGCCAGGAACACATCAGATTGTGTATGACCTTTAGTGGTAATCAGGGAGTTGTATACTAACGAGAGGTGCTTATGTTTGCTTTTTTTCACAGAATCAATAACAGCTTGTTACGCTTAAAGTGCTGCTTTATATGAGGCTCTGATCAGCTGAGAAACACTGTGAATCAGATCCTGTTCACAAATTTGCCAGATATATTACATTATTCTAGATTTCCTTGATAATCGTAGAGCTGGGTCCACCAGAGCAGTCAAAAACCTTTACTGAATTTTGTAATTTTAAGTAAAAGTAAAGCAAATAAAAGCCCTAAATATTAAGAACACTATCTATTTTCCAGTTTTCTTTTTAAATCACGTGTGTCAGTGGAAATTATCTTTTCTTCAGGCCTTCAAATTTTTAACTTTCTCTCTTTGTTTTACCTTATTTTGAAGTAGACATACAGGAACATAGGAAGACTTTCTGATGTATTTTGAAGTAGACATACAGGAACACAGGAAGACTTTCTGCTGTATTTTGAAGCAGACATACAGGAACACAGAAAGCTGTTTCTGCTGTTTTCCTAAAGGCAGTTTGGTGTTTTCACAGGAACAGCCTCAGCTGCTTTTGCTTTCCCCAAGGTTGTCACAGCAGAGCCATGGATCTGGAACATGAGGATGGAGTAAAGCAAAGCCTTTAGTACCTGCTGCTCACTATCATCACGGGTCTGTCCAGCTGATCACTGGGGATCTGGAGTTATGCCACACAATCAGGGGAGTCTGTGCTTCATTTAAATACTTATTGACTGAATTCAAGGACACAATAGCAAAAAAAAAAAAACCCAATAAACCAACAACATTAAATACACAGCAAAGACCAAGAATAACACAGCACAAACAAACCAAGCTCACACCTGACTCATCACTATTAGGTGCTATTTCCAGCCCATACCAGGGATGGACCCCTGAAAGATATAGCGCCACTCGGACAGCACCTGCACACCTGGAGAGGAACCTGCCTGACACAAGCCACTGAGAAGAAGTGTTGTTCTGGTTGTTCACCCAAAGTAGGTGTAGCACTTGATTTATTCCATGACATTCCACTTGATTTATTCCATGCCTTCCCTTATTCCCTTCTGTGTGCAGTGAAGACAAGGCTCCAGTGCTTTCCTGTAGCAGTCAGGCCTATGGCAGCCCTTTCTGGGAAGTTTTCAGAATGTTTTCCCCAAACATTTTTGCTTAACCATACTACATTTACACCATGAAGTCTCCTGATATACCTGTTATGTGGATCATCCTGCAAAATACTAGTTTTGACTATTTCATTCAACCATTATATTTTATTTACTCTTGTTAATTCCTTTCTAAAATTATTTAGGGAGCTAACACATTTCTTTATTTTCATCTGGAGTTTGTATCACTAATCTCCACTGTATGGATCCTTCCATCTATATTCTTTTATCCTTTTTTTCTTGTAGCTCTGAAGGCTACAGCTGTAAAGATTATGTACATATTTGTCTCCTGCAAGGTCACAGCATCAAGAGAAGGCCACTCAGACTCATCCACAACTGTTTGAAGGACTAATGTCAGAAAGAGCAATACTAATTAACTTTCTTGTATTTCTCAAATAGCTGAGATAACTCTCCATATGGTACATTTGTGCAAGTTAGTGTGGTGTGTTTGCTTTTATAATTAACAAAAGCAAGGACACAGAAGAGGCTGTAGCCTGGAAAAAGCAATTTTGTATTCATGCAAATGCATGACAGGAAGGGTGCAAGCAAAAAAACAAAGCAAGTAATAGAGCGTATTGGTAGTGAAAATAACTCATTCATTTGCTACTTAGGGCAAATTATATAGCAAACCCAGAGCCTGGAGTACTATGAATAGTTTGAAACTTGCCCTTACTGGTCACTGCAGCTTTCCAAGCTAAAGTTTCCTTTTCTAAATAAGTCTGTTACTAATTACGCTTCTAGAAATTCACATACAGAAAAAACAAAGCAGCTGCAAGGACAGTCAAAGAGCACAGTTGTTCCAGTCCTGCCCCCATTGATCTGTGCAGCATTTTGGTGTCCAGTATAGGCATTTAGGTTAGATTCATTCCATTGTTTTTGCCTTTCACAATGAAGGTTTGTAGGTCCTCCAGAATGGTTTATGGGTTGTAGAGGGGTTTTTTTTGTGACAGAAACCATTCTGTTCCCCTATCAGACAGATGTTTTACAACATGGTATCTTTTGCCTACACAGATTGTGAGAAAAAGGCATTCTGAAAACTTCTATTATGTCCCTGACAAGAAGAATCACAGAATGGTTAAGGCTGGAAATGACCTCTGGAGGGTCTCAAGCAGGTTCAGCTGGAGAAGGTCACACAGCACCATGAGCACCTGGGGTCTCATCTTCAAGGATGGAGACTCCACAGCCTATCTGGCCAAACAGGTCCTCTGCTCCCTCAGAGAACAACAAATAGATCTGCTTTATCTCCATTTTGCAGAGGTGATTTCAGAAGATGGCAAGACATCAAAACTTTTGTTAAGATACATGGTTCTTAAAAATTTTCTTCTTTTATTTCCTGAGTACTTTTTGTTGGTTGATGTTATGGTCTTTCCAATTTGTGTATTGCAAAAAGGGAGTTCTTATCAATTTTCATGACTGCACAAAGAATTATTAGGAGTGGTACTTGCAAGTAAAATTAGTGCAACTGTTTTTTTTTTTTTTTTAATCTCCAGATAATACACTGAGTAAGTTACTCTTGGTTTTCATGCAGTATAAGCAATACTTTTAAAAATGGGTTTTACTCCAATCAATATGAGAACCAAACACATTCCAGACAATGTGAACAGCAAACCCCACAAAAAATTCAAGGACATCACAATAACTTAGAATTTCTGTGCTACAAGTTAATTATTTAGATAGAATGTGAATATGACTGTCTAATAGTCTCTGCACCAAGATACTACTTTGATTGAATGGGCTACTCTTGGCATTCTTCCAGCATAAATTTTCCCCTTTTTATTTCTTTTGCCAAAAGTGTAGAAGCAAAACAAAGACCTGTAAAAGCTCCAAGTCCTTTGGGGCACTCTAATGAATTATATGTATAAAAAAATAGCTAGTTTTCTGTAGGAAAGATTTAAGATGGGGCATAATAGGTTAGAGCATCAAGGGGAAGAAGCTCAGATAACATTTGGAACACAGTGATTGGGAAAAGTCAAACTCTGTTAATGAACTTATAACACATAACTTGATGTTTTCCAGGGGGCTTTGACACTGCCTTGGAAGCAAAAAGACATTAATATCCATTTACCAAGGAGCTGTGTTTGGATTAAACTGTGCTGTGATGATCAGTGGGAGTGGCAGTCTTTAGCTCATACTCATATTTAGCTCACATTTACAGTGTAAAAAAAGAAATCTTCCAAAATTGAAAAAGACTACCTGCTCTGATTTTTTTAAATGTAACTTCTTCTTTGATGTAGAGGGATAATTGGTGCTTGGTATCAGGTGGAGACTTGGAAATAAAGACCTAGACAGCAATTATGAGACCTAAAGCCTACTCAGGAATATTTTTTTCTGTCTTTGTCCAATAGAGCTCTTTTGCATATATCTTATAGCATCAGCTATTTATTCCTAGGTTTTCCAGTCATTCCACTAAACTTCTCTTTTGGTTGGGTTTTGGTTGTTTCTAGATTTTGTGTTCATTTTGTGTTTGTAGAACACATCATATGTACAAGATGTCGCCATGCTCCTGTTCCTTTCTCACTGCAGTAGGAAAGTATAATAATTCCCACTAATAATTCCCTGACAGGGATTTTTAGCCAGAGTAGGGAGATTTCTGAAATTTTTGTCATGCCTTTTTTAATAGGTAAATTCATCAAAATAAAGAAACTAAAAATGATGACGATTGTGAAAGCCACAGCTTTAAATTGTGTTTTGGTATTGCCATTGTTTGTGTGTCCTTGTGAGACTGGGGCTTCTGATTTATTGGGGGAATTCTGCCTGAATTCCTCACATTTTCCATACTAAAGGGCTGTTGGTAGGTAAGAGGAATATCCTGTAGGGAATCCAAGCCTTAGTGGACTTCTGTGCATGGCTAATGAATCTGAGAGCTTGAAGGAACTTCCAGAGCAGCCAACAGGAGCAAATGGCCTCATCCTTGATGGCTTCCATCCAATATTCCCTGTGGAACTGGCGCATCTGAAGTTTTGAATCAAAGTTATTTCACTGTGAAAAGAGAGCAGCTTTGCTCCTTTTTCTGGGGGAAACAGTACAAGAACACTGAGAGGAAACAAAAGCAAAATAGTAGAAAATAAAAGAGTGCAACTTCCTGTATTTCAGCTTATTCACTTGCAATTACATTGGCCCATGATCCATGGATATAATTCACAGCTGGACATCTATCACAGAATCTGTTTTAGTTTGTTTTTAAAACGACATGATATTTCAAAAAATAAATTAATATTTTTTTAAAAATCAGGGCCATTCTTCCATAGATTTGGTTGGTTGGTTGATTTGGTTTTTTTCAGCAACATGTGTCCCTATTTTGCTTGTTTCATGCCTGTGCCCAAAAGAATACATAATAACCATTGATTTTCTCTTGTATAGGAGTTAGTACAAATTCTAGGATTAAAATTATGACAAAGCATGTGAACAGTGGAAGAACCCAATAAACATGTCATGGAAGACAGTGTAACTATGAGGGAAGTTTATGGAACAAGTTATAGTACATAATAAAGAAAAATAAACCTGAATTCATGAAAACGAGAACATGAGAAAAAAGACTGAATCCATTAAACTGTACAAGACAATAGAAAAATGTCACCTAGATCAGTGATACTCTGTAGGAAAAAACAACATCAATTCCACCAGAAAAGTTGGAAAGATTATCAGTTTGGGGCCATTTCTAGGGACAAAATAAAAAAGACCTTACAGGAGTCTGGTCACATTCTAAATGAGCATACTGAATATGACAGGAGATGCAAGTAAATAGAATAAACACAATTTTCTGTGATAACTACAATAAAACATAATGATGGGGGCACTCCTGTTTCCACTATAGTGGACTGTAAAGACTATTCTGCTGGAAAAAATGTTGAGATCATCACTCAAGGAACTAACAGAAAAATAAAAAGCACTACTGCTTTAGCAGGTGTTAACAATGTATTATACTTTCTTTTTCTTGAGAATATCTTCAGACATAAATATTAAAAACTCATTACATTTCCAAATACATCTAACAATAAGGAAACAAAAAGAAAATTCAGCATTTTACATGAAAAACTAAGTGTTTTGATAGAACAATTGGTGAGTTAATGACTAATGAATAATTAAACATCTCTGACAGCATATTAATGGTCCATGACTTTGCCGTAGGCCACATTTCAATCCTTAGAGTGCAAATGATTTAGAGGTGCTGATCTAATATTATTAATGTCTTCAAACTTCTTAAGGCACAGATGTTCTTGGGAACTCTTGCTGTATAAAACATTGCACAGGAAAATTAACAGTTGTAATTCTTGATGTGCTTGACGTTCCTGAGTTTTGAGGAAAGTCAGATTTGGCAAAGGGTTAAATGTAACTTTTCCTCTTTAATGCAGTGAGGCCCTGGCACACGTTGCCCAGAGAAGCTGTGGCTGCCCCTGGATACCTGGCAGTGTCCAAGGCCAGGCTGGATGGGGCTTGGAGCCACCTGGGTTAGTGGAAGGTGTCCCTGCCCATGGCAGGGGTGGCACTGGATGGGCTTTGAGGTCCCTTTCAGACCAGACCATTCTGGGATTCAATTACTCTAATATTAATTAGATCCCAGTCTTTTTGAAACAGCTTGTTCAAAATATACATGTATTATGCCATTGTTCTACTACACTGATTGCTGAAATTGTGATTTAAATTCTAATGTCATGACTTGCAAGACATCATCTGACAGTGGGCATGTCCACACCAATAAAATCCGAGCAAACAAAATCTCAAACCATTCCCCTAAAATACTAATATTCTAAATTAATGGGTAAAGGTCACTGTCTTCTGAGGACATACTTTACATCTATTCAGTACTTTAAATTTCTTATAGTTTAGCTCTGTGTTTCATCTAAAAGTTCTATTTTTAATTCTCCAGCTCTCTGTAACTGCAGTCTAAGTTGTGTCTTCCACCATTAAGCATTAAATAAAATGTTGATAATTAAATAGCTGCTTTTTATTCTCATTTTGATCCAAATAATCAATACCAGTTTTCAAGAATGAACACATGGGGGAATAAAGGACATACCTAAGAATGAATTTACACATTCTTATTATTTAGGAACCTGCTAAAATGGTTGCCAAAATATTTGTTTAGGACTGTAGGTTTATACAGAAAAAGAATGTATGTAATTCTCTGTCAAAACTTGTTAGTCAGCCTGATCCTCTAATTGCATAAATAAGAAGAGGAACAAAACAGCAGAGTATTTACATTCCAGTGTGTACATATCTGAAATGATTACTTGATTTTCTGTGAGAATCCTGTGAAAATTAAAGCACAGCTGTTGCATGATGAGAATTACAGACAAAAAAAAAAAAAATTCCTTCAGTGGGAGCTGAAATCAGTCATTATTTGACAGAAAGAATTCATTACCTCACTGATTTGTTCCCCTACACTTAATAGCACCCTTCTAACTTAAATCACTTTCACGCAATAAATTTATGGATTGAATCCCAGCTCAGTGCAAACTGAGTTGGTTCTTCTGAATTCAAAGATTTTTAAGTTTATGCAAATCGAAAATCAGATTGTGATTCATCAGTTCAGTTTACATATGCAGGATGTACCCTCTTTCATCCCTAAGAACCAGTTCAAGCCTTTTATGTAATTTATAAGTTTTCAAAGGTGGCTCATCTTTGAAATAATTTCTTAATCAGCATTCAGCTATGAGGAGGAGGCAGACTCCACATTCTCCAAGTGGTAATTCCCAGCTGCAAAGTGGGAAAACTTGAAAGACCACAAAATCAGACAAAGTTTCATGATCATACCCTGCCTGTTGTGTCTCTATAACTATTCCCAACTATCCATATAGTCAGAGCACACAGCTGAGTAACAGATAAATGATACAGCTTACCCTGGTGGGGGAAATAGAATATAAAAGAGATAATAACCTGTAATTTTGGTATCATTGCTTCTACTGTCAAACAGCCCTGCCTCACACTTCACTCAGTGGGGAAAACAGGCCAGCTGAAGTAAGAATAATTAGGCAGAAAATGCTAGAAGGAGGAAAAATCCAATCCAAGCTTCTGCTGGCTCGAATATATAAGAAGAAATTGCACAGCTCGTAAAGTTTCGCAGGGAATCAATTAACAAATCAAGAAGCAAAGAAAATAAAATTCCACTAAAATGAAAATAAAAAAGGATTTTCTCGGCTCTTATTTCTTCTCAGGCTTTGTGTTGTTCTTTAATAAAGATATGAGATTCAGAATTTTATAGCGTTTCTGAGAGAGGAGAGCTAAGCCTTGGGAAGAAATCATGAAAGGTATACAACTCCTCCTGCTCTCAGCAATCTCTGGGGAAAACCATAGAAGGACGGACAAAATAACATCTCTTACTTCTGTTCTTAGTTTCCATTGCTTCTTCGTCTTGCTTCCCACCAGATCCCTTTTAATGAGCTCTAAATTTTGGCTTTTGCACTTTTGATATTATTGTAGACTTAATAAAATATTTTTTCAATTATGATTTTCACAGAGAACGCATCATTTGTTCAAAGGCCTGTTGCTACTAGATGTTTTTCTTGCCTCTTTTGTTAATAACTTCAGTAGGTTTTGATTAAGGATTTTGGGGAATAGCGAAGACAATAAAATTAGGGATTTAGCCTGAGCTGCAGGTCTATGAAATCAGGGTGTCGTCTAAACATTCCAACAAGGAGAGAGGATTAAGCTCAATTTTAGTTGCAGAAGAGCATTGAACTTCCACTTCGGTAAGTTTTGCTTAGGCAAAACAGAAAATGGCTGAATGATCATTGACAGAAAATAGTTATGATTTATATGAATAATAATGTCACACACATTTTTTAATGCTAGAATAATTAATGCATGGAATAAAAATAGATCCATGGAAAGCAATACACCAAGTATTTGGAAAATGCAGGGTTTACTTTCTTTAATTCAACATTTAGAGAATGTAATTTTTGTTTTTCATTCTTAGAATCAGTTTTTTCACAAACTAGAGTGTAAATTCAGTGTGTGTTCCTCCTGCAGGTTAAGCCAATTCTGATAGATTTGTGATGTTTACATTAAAATGATGGAGATAAATCCATCCAGACAACAGTGAACTCATTTACTACCTCATGCAACACTCAAGTGGAATGTGAACCTTGGTTGAGTTGTGTTCTCTCTCATTTTCCAGCAGGGTGGAATATATTTGGAATTGCAGAAATCCCCAGGACAGAGTAGAAAGTGGATCTTTCTTATCCCCAAAGTCAGATTTTTTTCCATTCTGCAGAAAATGCAATGTACTAAACACACAAAGCATATAAATACACACCTTTAATAATATAAAATTTATAAAAGCATAAATTTTACATATACATAATGAAAATAAAAATCAATATAATATATAATACCAATATAATAAAATATCTAAAGAAAAATTCTAAATATATATCATGCTAAAAAACCCTGAAATCCCAGGAGATGTAAGGAAAATGTTCATGCATGGTGGCTAGATACATACTGTGGGTGAAAGACATATGGCAGAGCAATAAAAAAAGAGCTAACAGACTTCTTTGCTTGGTAAAATGAAAATTTTTACCTCTTCTCATAGCCAGTTCTTGGGAAACATTTTTGCAATTATCTTTCTCCTTCTGAAGTCAAGCTTTCTCTATCCTGAAGCTCCAAATCAGCACAGGGAATACAACTTGAAATAATGGCAAGGGGTTAAAAATTCCAATTTTAATATAACTTGATATAATTATAACATTTATTATAATGCAATGTAATGTGTAAAAATTATAATGTATGATTTAATAGTTTTTATTGAAGCAATGGATGGAATAATATCCTTCCCAGATATTGCATTAGTGCAACAATTATATATTCCTTTTAATATGCTGTTCTGTAGCTCTAAAATATCAGAAAGAATGGATCAGAGATCACAGAGAAAATTGATCATGTAAATAAGATAATGACTTGAGGAAGGCAGAAAGAGGGAGGTGAAAACTTTAATTTGGTTTAAGTGCATATAAATGAGTAAATGATCAGGACATGAGTGATTACCTTGCACAGAATATATCTATAAAAATATATATAATGTATTTATATATAAATATATTAAATATATAAATATGAAAAATTTATATATCTATGTGCTGCTACCATTCTGTGAAAAGATTTTGAGTTTAGGCTGCTGCCATCACTTTTGTTTCTGCTCTCTGTTTCAAAGCACAGCTTTTGAACTGAAGTCAGTTCCTTCTTGTGGTCCAGGACAGCTCCTGTGACTGAGATCCCTGGCAGCATCTCCCTGATTTTCATGGCACTGGAACCCCTCCATCTCAGGAGACTTGGCTCCAGTGCTTCCCACTGCTTGTTCATTCATTAAAAAGAATGTGTACAACTTCAAATTCAAGGAAGCTTGCATTAGCAATTAATGGGAAAGAAATCAATGAGATTTTAGGTAAATTAAAAGTCTTCTAAAAGTCCATGGAATGACATGCTTGGATTAATCACTGTTAATAAAAGAGCTGTGTTAGTGTTTTCAGTTTGTGGTAATGTGATCTTGTTATGTAGTTAAAAACAAATTGTAACAATGGGTCCTGTTCCATTATTAGAGAAGAAATGTTTGTTTTTTCAAATGGGTTCTGGAAAAATATTCAAAACCAACTAATTAATGACATAATTATTTAAATTATGCATTTTTTTCCTTTTAAAAGTGTATACAAGGAGACAATAATTTGTCTGCTGCTGTGGAATGAAGCTGAAACCTTCTGAACCTTTTTGAAAGCAATTATCTACCGTTGTTGAAATTTCCAGTCTTAGGAAGAGCTACATCAATGGGGATAAGAACTCACGTTCAGAATTCAAATGTCTGCATGATGCAGGAAGATATATTTTGTATGAAAAATGAATCTCACACTTAGCAGAGGCATTTTGTCTTATAGTAGTACTATCCTCCTTGGTAGTATCCTGTTCTGTGTTCAAAGAAATGTACGATCACTACACCTGCAGGAAAGTTAAAGCAAATTGTTGGGTGAACTGCCCAAATGTCTCTTAAAAACTGACATGTTTGGAGTAACAGCCACATTTTTTGGAGTATAATACAACAATATTTGGAGTATCCTCTTTTGGAAGTCTGTTCCAGCGTTTGACCACACTGTTGGTGGTCTTTGTCCAGTCCTTTTCAGCTGACACCATCCTGTGATTCTGTGGGACAGATGTTCCTGTCCATGGTGGGGAGAGGTGAGCAAGCTGGACTCTGTGATCTTTGAAGGTCACTGCCAAGTGAAACTTTCTCTTCTACTTGGATTTGGCATACCTGCCTGCAGGAAGGCAGCCAGCCAGACAGCTCTCACAGCTCTGCTCAATCTTCTGGGAAAACTGGGACTTTTTCCCATGCCACTCTCTTAAGTTATTATGTTCTTTTCTGGTTTATGCTCTGGAAATTAGTAGATCCATCTGGCATTTTATGTAAAGTCAGTGTTTCTTACTGTTTATAGAGGAGGGACAACATCTTCTGTCCATCTTTGTTTTTACTGTTTATAGTCAGTTTATGATTTGTTTTTGTTTTTTGTTCTTTTTTTTACTGTTTAGAGACAGTCTATGTTCTTTATGTTTTTTGGGTTTTTTCACTGTTTATAGAGAGGGACAACATTTTCAGCTTGTCTTTCTCTCTCTTT
>LTAT01000011.1:440035-451076 GCA_003286495.1 Chlorodrepanis virens | reverse complement strand
TCCTTCCCTCCCTCCCTCCCTCCCATCCTTTGCATGGATTCAGTGAAAACAAGCCTCAATGACTGGTTTGAAAAGTCTCTCTCCTGATCTTCCAGTGATCACACTGACATCCTGAGCACAGTGGGGTGAGAAAGGAGGGATGGCCACACAGAGCTTGTGGTGTGTGAGAAATCACAAAATCCTCTGTAAAACACCCTGTTTTCTGATGTAAAATATCAGCTTAATGTTCCTCTGTTTTGTTTTATCGTGGTCTAAATCACAGACAATGAAATAGTCCTGTAGCTCTTATATTTGAAAGATATACAAAAAAAATCATATAAAGTTGTAACATGTCAGTTGAAAGGAGAAAGGGAAGAACTGCAGCTACAGGTCTTGTATATAGATGTGCTGTTCATGGAAATCCTCAGAATGTTTTAACTCATCATTGCAACAAAAGAGACATAGAAAGGAAGTGGTATTCTATCCATAGTTTCCATCCTCTGAGCTAGAAATATTTCAGCTAGGTGTTACTGTGGTTCTTAGGTTAATTGAGCTCCCCCTCAGAAATCTGTTTCAAATTACAGGTGTGTTTGGTTTGTCAAGCAGCATCAGGTCTACAAGGTATACACAGGTGAATATTGGCCTTGAGGTACCTGCACTTAGTGAATTAGATCAAATCTTGGGGTTACAGCTTATTTCTCATTCACAAACATCTTAATTCAGGTAAATTCTTTCCCTTGAATCCCATCTCTCAAAATGGCATTTGTGAAGAGTGTCAGCACTGAGTGACAGGAGCAAGAATTGTCTATGTTTTACATACTGGAATTGTGAGAATTGCTGCCCTCTCATCATTCCCTAGGTCTTTTGAGCAACAGGAAGAGTAATATGGCACCTGTTAGGAGACTCCTGAGAATAAGTTTTTGGGGAAAAAAACTCACCCAAGAGCTTTTTAAAAAGCTGTGCAACTCCCATTGCATTGTTTTGGTGTTCCAAACAAGACAGTGCCACTGCAAATAAATCAGATCATAGGGAGTGCAGCAGGGAGGTATCTGGTATCCAATGGTACTGAGAAATGTCTATTTTTTAGCATCCTTTTTAGGTGCTTTTTTCCCCCTATGCATCGTATTCCACAGTGCACATTTTGGCAGGTATTTTTGCTGACACCTAGAATCTGTGCATGGATGCAATGAAATTATTAAGTGGGCAGAAATAATTATATTTGGATTACTTTGCCTGCTGGCAAAAGGCAGCAGCATCTACCACCAGGTCAGGGATCTATTAGTGTTTGGTTCCAGGTATCTTTATCTGAATGATCATGGTGTAAAGGTTTTGGAGTAGAGAGGCTGTTGGACTTCTTATTTGCTTCCATGGTAATGAATTTAGGAAACACAACACTTCATTTTAAGAAAAAGAACTTTTTGTGATTTTGAAATAAACACTGACGTCTACTTTATTTCACAATGATACTTTTATAAACTCTAAGATTAAATTGTATTTGCGGTGAAATTGATTTGGACATGGGTGGAAGAGTAAGTTCCTTTTAAAAAGGTACAACAGAAATTCTTGTATGCCCTAAAGGCACCTGAACAGTTCATGGAACAACACAAGATTGAGAGCAAGGCAGTAAGTGTTCATGGGAACTGGTTCTTTTTCCTGCTGTTTCTGAAAATACCAGTACTGCAAGTTCCAATATAACTGGAAGTTATATTTTGGTGGCATCCCTCCCCACCATAACTATGCTTATGTCTTAAAAAATGTGATTCACATCAGAAATGTCTGAACCATCTTCTTGAAACTGCTTGTCAAAGAAAACTAACAACACCTTATGGGCTTTTATTAAATCAAGAAATTTTATGGAAAACAAGACTATTGTTCCATTAAAATTCCTTTCTGACAGTGATTTGCAAGGTTTTGAGGTTTTTAAATAGTCTTTCTTCTTGTCATGGTTTTAAACCTAGCTGAAAATTAAGCATCACACAGCTCAACCCTCCTTCTCTCCTTTCCTGCCTCAGTGGAATGGGGAGGAGAATCAAAGGAAAATGGGTATGTTGAGATAAGAACAGTTTAAAAATTGAAAGTAAAGTGAAATACAGTGATAATGATTAATAATAATAATAATAGTAGTAATAAAATGTGGAAAACAAGTGATGCACAATGCCATTGCCCATCACCTGCTGACAAATGCCAGACCCCCCTTCCTAAACCCAGGCTGGCCCTTCCAGATAACTCCCCCAGTTTATAGACTGGACATGACAGTCCATGGGCTGCAATATCTTTTTTGGCCAGTTTGGGTCACCTGTCTCAGCTATGCTCCCTCCCAGTTTCCTTTGTGAACCTCCTCAGTGACAAAGCAGGAGGCAAGGGAAAAAGAGTCCTTGGCTTAGGATAGACAGGACTTAGCAAAAACTGAGTTATCAACACCATTCTCATTCTGAATCCAAACCAAAACACTGTAACAGCTACTGAGAAGAAATTAACTCTATCCCAGCAGAATCCAGGACACTCTACAGAAGGATGTGCAAGTCAGGGATTGACTGATTCTTCCCGGAGTCCTCAGTAACCACATTAATTCCCAACAATATTTAGACCTTCCACGAAGCCCTTCAATTGGACTTGTATAGAATCATGGAATCATTAAGGTTGGGAAAAATCTTTAAGATCATCAATAGCAACCATCAACCCATCATCACCACCTTGACCAGCACTAAACCATGTCCTCAAGTGCCACATCCACACCCTTTGTGAATATTTCCAGGGGTGGTGTCTCACTACTGCCCTGGGTGTGTGTTTCAATGCTTGGAAACTCTTTTTGTGAAATACTTTCCCTAATATCCAATCTAAGTCACCCCTGGCCCAGCCTGAGGCCGTTCCCTCTCCTCCTGTCCCTGTTCCTGGGAGCAGAGCCTGACCCTCTCTCTGTCCCCTCCTGTCAGGAGCTGTGCAGAGCCACAAGGTCCCCAATGAGCCTCCTTTCCTGCAGGCTGAGCCCCTTTCCCAGCTCCCTCAACTCCTGGTGCTCCACACCCTTTTCCAACCCCATTCCCTTCCTTGGACACGCTCCAGCCCCTCAGTGCCTTCCTTGTCATGACATCTAAAAACTGAACATTGAATTTGAGGTGCAAATCCCTGGGACAGACAGACTGCTGTGAGTTGCTGGTTGGACAATATTTTTTAAAATTTTGGTTTTTTGAACATACTCTTCATCTCAAAATTTCAAATTAAACTATTCATTTGTCATTATATATATTTATGACATGCCTGTAGACATATATTTATAAGGATTTGGTGTAAAGTGACTGCATACAAAGCTCTGAAATAAAACTGCCATCCTAAGAACAATGTCTCGACTCAATTTAATTCTAAATAGAAAAGTTTTGTCTGACTTCTCAAAGTTGGTGCCACTAAATCAGTTTATTTCTAATGCACTTTATAGATTAGCTTTTTAAAATCATAAATGAGAGGTCAGCCTACCTAGTTATATAATTTACACTTACACACAAAAGAAAGAAAAATTATACTCTTTCTTCCTGGTAGTTAAATTCAAAAACCATTTTCAAAGCCAGAAATATATCTTCTAACAATACTTATACTTTTTTTTCCCCTTCTGTGTCAAAAAATCATAGGTTGAAGGAGTGAATTAATCTAGGTATTTTTTAACATTTTATATTCAAGATAGTGTTCATCAAAGCTTGGAGGAGAAAGATCCACCCCTCACTTATCATTAGAAGATTTTATGCATGTCATATCTAACATAAATCTTGCACCTTCTTCATTATTTTTTACTATTCAACATCCCAGATACTTCAAAACTGATTTATTCCATCATTTTAAAGCACTGATAAATGTTATCGATATTGAGATTGTTTGCCTTTGATCAATCCCTATCTGAAGCAACTACTTTCCATTACTTCTTATAAGAGGGCAATCTTGCAGTATATTAAATTGTAGAAGGATAAATACAACAGCCAGAAAGCACCCAGGGATTACTTCTTTCAGTGTAGTTTGCCCAAAACACCTTGAGTTTGTTAAAAATTTAATGAGGAGAAGCTCTGCCTCCTTGGTACCCTGTTGGTCAAATTATTAATGTGTCATGTTGGCCTTGCTTAGGCAAGACAACTCTGCATTTTCCTTGGGGCTACTTTGGAATAGCTACAGTGGAAAGAAATGGATGAGTTAGGTTTGTTTCTTACTCAGATTTTAGCCAGATTCTGCAATGTTTGGTTTTTGTTCCCCAGCTGTTCTGTAGTTGCATCAAATCCACGTAAAACCCCTAGTGCACGGCATTTTTTTTATAATGGAATTTTACTTTACTTATTTTTACATGAAGATATTGGATGTGAAAAGCTGCCTAAAAATCAGAGGCTCAAAGCCAAGGCATTGCTCCTGAAAGTGGGTTCAACTGTCCTGAAATTGCTATTCCTGTATTAGTGGGGTTATAAATAGTGTAATTAATTATAAATGGCCAGAAATCTTCAGTGACCTTGCTCTATGCATTCGAAAGAGAATGATTAAGAGATAAAAGGAAACTTCCTACAACAGCAATTAGCCCAAACTTGTCAATGCTGACTTGCAGGAAAACAGCTTAAGCTCACAAAAATCAGTTGATCAGCACAATTTCACCACCCGGCAATGAGTTTTCCTGGGATGCTGAAGACTGGGAAACAAACAAACATAAATCTTTCAATCCAAGCCTACAGTGAAAAGCAATTTGGTTTTCTTTTCAAAATATCTCAGGCTTCACCATACATGAGGTTACATACCCAGAATCACTTTGGCTGCTGCACCCAGACATTCAGTGGGGCAGAAGCCCAGCTCTGACAAAAATCATGCTGGAAATAAGCCATGGAGGATTTAGTTTGAAAGAAGAAGAGGTACAAGCCAAGAAGGAATTAAGAGTTACAGGGCAGCATTGTAGATGTTCATTGTCTTATTATAAGACATGTGTAGTCTTTTTTATTATTATAATTTTTTAATTACTTGTCTGATAAAACTTACATGGAGCTCTAAAGGAATGCGGTCCTTATTGGCCTTTAATTAGGTTTTACCTCTCCTTCTCGGCCACAAGATCAACCTTACAGAAAGCACAAGCTTCTGTGATTCAGTTCTTACAGCCATTTATAGAGAGCTACTGCATGGCTGGATTTTTCCTCCATAAATACATCTATTTGCCTCGAAAATCATAAGGAGGATTTAACACCTTAGCAGTATTTTCAAGTAAATAGTCCTTTGAGAGCAATGGCAGGGAAAGGATTGTCAGGTTTGACTAATGAAATATGAAAAGTGAGCCTGCATTTGATGGATTTCCAAGGGGTAAAAAGTACAGGCCTTTTGTGTGTCCCAGTGAAATGTTCCAGCAAATAGAGCTGAATGATCTGGTGATAAGGGGATAATGCAATAATCCTTGCAGGCTGTGCTCAGCTCTGTCCAGTAGTGCAAGTAGCAAGGTGATAAGATCCCAGGCTGAAAGAACTCACTTGTAAATGACAATCTAAGAGAGTGCTGGAGATGGCAGATCCAAATTACCTGGCTCCCTAAAAACATCATTGAGCTAGGATCCAACTGTATCTATGTGAACACCAAAGTCTGACTTTTAAATGTGGATGATTTTTAAAAAAAAAGTTCCATTACCGGGGATAAACTTAAATTATATGTGGCAGTAATGATACAATCAGAAGATCTGAAGTCCCTTGCTGGACATTCAGGACTTCTCACCTGTCCTAAGGGTTCTGCCAGCTGAAGAAAACTCAGCACTCCTTTAGATCACTGTGCAAAGGAATGAATGCATTTCAGAAGGATATTTTCCTTTAAAGCTCGGTCTGTCTTTTTTTGCTGACATTCTACTTCTGTTCTCACTTCATGTTTTAGCCAATATTTGACAACATCAAACAGAGCCTTTTCCTCCCAGCTGTATCACAGCCATTGTTATGTAAAATTGTCTGTACAAAAGATGTTTTACTTTTTGCCCTCAAAAAAATGTTCTTTTTTATTTTTCTTTTGAATACTACTCTTAAAAAAAAATCAGAGACCAGATAAAATACTTGAACAATTACCTCTCCTGCTGTGTCTTTGAAGCCTTAGTTATTATTTGAATATATTTTCCTTGTAAATCTACCTTCTACTTGCCAATGGATCTAATGAATAGAACATCAAAGTGCATTTTATCATTCCCAAGGTGGTTGGTGTTTGAATCCATATAGGTTTGAATGTTCAAATTTTTGTATGATGCTTTATGCTACAACTGATATAAATACAGCCCTTTCTCAGAAATAAAACTTTGCTTTTCTGGAATGTTATGGCCTCTGATCTGCTGGATATTTTGAGAGTGCCACACAAACTTGAAGTTATCTTGAGGTACTGAAGAGAAATTCGCCTTCCCGTTAATATGGTGTATCTACTGCCTGCAGATCAATTTAATAGATTTCATAGTTTTAATTGTCTTAACCCAGATCATCAGGTTTGACTGTGCCCTTATGCATCAGGAAAATGTTTTGGGGGTCACAAGGATATATTCAGCTGCTTTGTCACTTTTCAAATATGAAA
Organism: Chlorodrepanis virens; assembly: GCA_003286495.1. Taxonomy (NCBI): domain Eukaryota; kingdom Metazoa; phylum Chordata; class Aves; order Passeriformes; family Fringillidae; genus Chlorodrepanis; species Chlorodrepanis virens. The sequence goes on along the minus strand of LTAT01000011.1, from coordinate 444,557 downwards.
TAATAAAAGTTCTGCAGGTCTGGTCCTCAAATCCAAAACTCATCATGGCCTTGTGTCACCAAATACTCACTTGAGGGAATTCTTATTGGCTGCAAATTGAGATGAAATTAAAAACTCTTGTCCCTTGATGAAAATTCATCATAGCTGTGATTTGTTGGAGAACCACCTTGCACTAAATCTTGATTTGATATGGAAAGATCTCAACATTGTTCTTCATAAATATTACTTTTGGGCTGCCCTTTATGTTTCTGGGGCCTCTTGTTCAACTGTGAGCTACAAAACATACAAAACTTTGTCTTTTCTGTCTGCTCACTGCTTTAGAACTAAATTATTATGCACAGCAATAAAAATGCAATGGCAAGCTGTGTCATAGGAGGCACAACAATTCTCAGTGTGGCTTCAATTTGCACCTTATGGCTAGGCTAGAAGTTAAAATAAAGCTAAACTAAGTCTGCAATGCAAATAAGTCAGTTGGATATTCAATTTTATTTAACACCAGGAAGATGCTCTCTTCTAAATTAAGATTTTATTTCTAAACAGTGAACTTTGCAGAGCAGTATGAAAGGGAGCTTATGCAATCTGTGGTATGCTTAATTAGAAGATGCCTAACCAGTTTTAGGTGGCTTTCCACCCTTGGCAAGGTTTTTGTATCTTAAAACTGATTTGTGTTGACTCTACTGAATGACCTACCAGAAGTCAATGTAACATAATACAAACACTATATCCCAAAGTCAAGGGGTTTGGTCAATGACCCTTCCTGAATAGGAACACTTTTTCTTGACAGAAATATTCAGAATATATGCAGCGAAAAAGTAGAATTTGGATTTATAGGCAGAAAATATTCAGAAGACATAAATTTAGCATTTAAACAGATATGCTTCCAAAATGCACAGTTCTGGAGAATCTAACAGAGGGTGATGCTGTGGAGAGATTTAAGGAACTGCTGGGCTTTATTTCCATGAATCTCCTGGGAAATTGTCAGTTGTGGCTCTAACTACCAATATAAGTCGTTGTGTTGACAGGTTTCAAATTTTTGGAGATCTCTCATATTGATAAATTGCCCATCCAAAGATTTAACTGTATTCTGTTCTCCAGATCTCCTCTCAGCTCTGGCTCACAGCACCTGCTTTCAATTGTTGCCATCTGATATTTCTGATATTTCTGCATGTGTGATGATATGCAAGTCATTTCAGCTGAATTCTGACTCTGCCAGTTGAAGAAAATCTTAGCTAAATGTGACCCTATCAAGTGATGATTCAATGTCCTCGCCCAGATTATAATATTTGAGTAAATTGTTCACTCAATGAACCCTTTTAAATGGAACATTTTACTTTTGCTATTACTTTAATGCATCTTTTTATACCTAGCCATGGTTATATATTACTAATTGCTTGACCCAACACTGCCAAATATATTATTATATACTGGAAGCATATAGCTTCCCTTAATTCTTTCCAATTATTTATAATAAATGATCTGTGATAAAAATCCCTAAAAGGCAAACCTCAATGAAAATTTTAAGGCAGTAATTTAGATAATTCTGAAATTAATCTCTGGAGGTGTTTTTCTGCTGAAGATATCTCCTAAAACCACCATCAAGTCAGCCTGGACAGAAATTTAGCCTCAAGAAATGTAGATGGATAGGGTTTGGAACATAAGATTAACACTTAGTATATATTCCCATTAATGTAGCACCTAATTAAAATTCCAGTAGGTCCAGCATCAGCCACAGTAACATAAAAGACAGGAAAGAAAGGAGCAGCAGCCTGAACTGAAAGGAAAAAAAAAAGATCTCTGGGTAAAATAACTCTGCTGGTCAGTAACACCCAGAACTTGATGTAAAATTCTCTTTATGCTGAGGAGCAGCACAGTTGACACAGCTTTATTCTCACTTTGTCATAAAGCATAATGAAGTAATTCAGTGTGGACTGTCATTGCTTTCCTAGTTTCTACAGAAAAGATCAGATGTCACAGTAGATGATAGGTAAATTATGCACATATTTTCAATTTTTTCTGACTTAGCTCTGTGACAATGAATTTCCCTAGGAACATGCCACAGCTTTCCTCCCAGAGATTTTTCTTTTTGGGAGAAACTGAATTCTGATCACACATCTGGCATTATCTCTCAGATATGTTCATGTAGCATTCACAACTCTGCTTATTTATTAAACTAGTTCCATAATGTGTGTCAAACCAGTATTGCTCCTACCACAATCCAAGAAAAAAAATTAGGACCTTTTTAGTAAGACCTCAAAAATAGATGGGGTTTCAGGTATAATAGGAATATATTCCATCACCTCTGCAGAAAAAGCTCTGCATATCTAACATAATTTTATGGATTCACATGGTCTAAGGGCCAAAAATGCTAGAAGCAGTCCTTTCCATTTTGTTCACTCAAATAATGTTGTTATCACTCCAAAAATTCTTTAAGAGAAATTTGAAAGCAAATACCTTGCTCATTAATCACTTAACCATTGAAAAGCACATTTTAAAACACTTTTTTTGAAGTGATTGCTCCATTCTCAAATTCACGATCATTATCAACAAAATGCAAAGCTCCCTGAATTGCCGCATGTGATTTCCTGACATATTTTGGCCATACAGAGATGAACATAGGTAATACTTTTTTCGGTTTCTTAAGGCCAAAAATACTTACAGAGACAAAAAGGAATTATCCTTGGACTCATAGATGCTCCTGCCAGAAATCACAAATGCAAAAAACAATCTGAAAATTAAATATTATGTATTGGAAGAGTGAGAGCTAAATGCTTTTAAAGACTGAAAAGTGATCATTTAAAACAAACAAAAACTAAAAAACAAACCCCCTAAAAACTAAACCCTAAAGCTCTGTTTCACATTTGTAAAAAAAACCCCTAAAGATAGCTTTATTTTACATAATTTCTTCTTCCTTATGAAGTTGTTTGAAAAATTAGAATATGTAGGAAGAGTTTCTTGCTCCTGATCAAAGCAGGGAAACAGCCTGTGCTGTATAAAAATTTATACATGGGATTACACTAAATATGATTTTAAAATGCTTAAATGTTTAGCAGTTAAATGCAAAATGTTTAGCAGCTTAAATGTTTAAAATGTTTAGCAGTTCTGAGACTGTGTGCATTTTCTATGGAATAGAAATATTTTGTGTATACCTGGAAATAATTTTTACAAAACAGCCTGCCTTAAAAAGAGTTTATTGTTAAAAAAAATGTCTTTCACAGCACATCCTTACGGCTAAAATTCTACAATCGTCACTGCTGACATTTTTTAACAGCAAATTAAACAGGGCACTGGAAAAAGTGATGGAATGCTCCTGCAGGAGGAGGATGGGACAACTGTAATATTGGGAAAGGAGCATTTTGGGAAGACTTGCAGAGGGGTGTCTAGAGGAAGAGCAAAAGGCAGAGGAAGGAAATGGCCTGGGGAGGGAGGAAAAAACTCTAATAAAGTTGGAGGAAAAAGAGGAGCCAGTGTGCGCCAGGCAGGATGGCTGCTGGCAGCACTCAGGGCAATGCAGCTGAGTGCAGGATTGGGCTGCAAGGAACAAGGGAAGAAGGAAATTATGGAAAGAAATGATGGAAGGACCCCACACCTTCATTTTCTTGCTGTTTAGTTACTCACAACCCTCATCTGAAGGATGTTGGTCTAGTCTTCCTTCATGGTTTTGGCGTATTCTGTCTTTCCAATCTATTCCCAGCTACATGATGATGGTACATTATCTCTAAGAAATACATGTTCTGATGATAAAAAGAAATAAAAGTGTGAGGCCTAGTAAGAGGCAACATTTAAAGTTTAATTTCCGTAGTTTTAGCACATAGGACTCCACCTAAGCATCTTTTTAAACAGACTTTTTTTTGTTGACACGGTTGCTGTGTAGGTTGAGGCATAAAATATCTCAAAAACCTTTCCTGTCTGTACTGAAAGTCTGGTTCTTGTAAATGAGTGAGATTTTAGGGGATGTACCAGCCGTCTGATCACAGTGGCTTTGTGTAATTACACTTTATTATTATTATTCATGCACAGGTGGGTCAGTTGAGCTTACTTGCTGGTGCTGCCTTCCTCTGATGAAACCCTTGAAATTCCAGTTAGGGAGACCTTGTTCAATCAATCTGTAGCACTGACCTGCAGTGTCAGGTTGTTCAGGGCATTTTTTAGACAAGCATTCTGCTAGAGTGTCCAGTGTCAGAGCACAAAAATCCTGTATCATATTTTTAAATCCCTCACTATCTCAAAAGGCAATAAATTTAACTTTCCTATAATTACCAGCTTGGCTTACAGATATTTTCCAGATTCTTAATGTATTATTCCAGCAAAAGTTAAGGGAGTGGGTCCCTCTTCAATGGATTATTTCCCACAGAAACTCAGCAGCAGGTATCCAGCAAATCAGTTCTATCAATGGAAGCAAGCTCTCCATGTCTAAATTTAATATTCATTGTTCCTAAATGAAGATGAGCCATGTGTCTTTGATTCGCCCCCAGAATTTCCTACATTCTTTTAAATAAATGTAAAACAAAAAAAAAAAAAAAAA
>LTAT01000011.1:420126-430525 GCA_003286495.1 Chlorodrepanis virens | reverse complement strand
GTATAGTATAATATAATATAATATAGTATAATATAATAATAAATTAGCCTTCTGAGAACATGGAATCAGATTCATCATTCCTCTCTGTCACAAGGGATCCAGCAAATACAATCCCCAGCCATGGCCTCAGGACCGATGGAGAGTGACCTGAGCCTGTACAGAGAGGAGTTGAGGCAGGGAGGGGAAGGAGAAGTGTCTGCTGCAATGTGGAGCCTGAGAAAGTTGTTTTCCCTCTTGTGTTTAAATATTTGTCTTCTTTGCTTCCCAACACACAATTGAATGTTTATGTCAATTGGCAATAAATGAACCTAAATTCCCCCAGTCAAGAGTGCTTTGCCTGAAACAGTGCTACAAATAACTCACAGAAAATTGAAAAAAACTCCACTATTTTTAGTTTAACTTATGGACAAGATGCCTTGTTGAAGTGGCTTGTGCTTGCAAGCTATATTTCGCCAGGTATCACAAGGAAAGGCAGGAAATCCAGGCTGTTATTCTTACTTTGTGCAGAGGTTGTTTTAGAGGTACAGTATGTATAAGTCAAGGACTGTAGAAAAGCAATAAAGAAAAAGGAGAAAAAAGAAAATGCTCTTGCAATCACAGAAATAGGCTGGACTGTGTTTGGTTGGCAATTCATTTGAACTAAATTACCTGATTTCCAGATTGGAGATTAATTATTTTAGGAAGAAATGAAACCAGCACAGAAGAGGTTGATCCAGAGATCTCACAGGCAGAAGTTATGTGTAGCAGAAAAATGACGTAGGCACTTGTTCCTTTTATTCACACTGTCAATTACTTTTCTAGTAATGAAAAAATGTTTTAGCAACATTTATTTTTGCATTTTTCCACCCTTTTGCATGTATTCAGAGGCTGGACTTTTAATCTGGTAGTTAAAAGCCTTTATCCAAAACAACTTTCTTCAAAACATTGTGATTTTTTTCATAAGTACAGCTCTCAGCATTTGCTAGAAAACAAGTACTGATCCTTTCATTTGTCTACAAATTGTCTACACTCTGCCAGCTTTTCTTTCCTATTAGTAAAAGGCATGCTCTGATTTATCCCAGCAGAGTTGGTCATTCTGATTTGTTATTTTTACCTAAGGGGTGATTAAAAGGCATTGGAATATATATATTTAGACATGATAAAATAGTTTTCAGGTTAGTGGAGGGGCTTCTGGTATGATTTCGGTTGATGTTTTAAATGTTACACATGTCTCATGGTTCCACAGGCTTTAGCTAGCTGGATATTTCTAAAAAGTTGTTCTGTGTGGTCCTGCCAGATTTCTAGAACAGGAAATTAGTAATATCTGTATTGTGATAGGCAGTAATGGTTCCCATCTCTTTCTGACATCAGACAAAGTTTTGTCTTCTGCATGCTAAAAAGGCACACAGCTAAAACTTCAGCTTCCATCTGCTCTCACACCTCAACATAAGCTTGTCTTTACACAAACCCCAGAGTTTCAGAACAACACAGGGTAAACAATGACTGCAATGATTACAAACAGTGGCAGCACATCCCCTGCTGGTGCTTGGGGGATATGTCCAGGTTGCAGCTCGTGTCCTTGCTTCATGCACATCATCCTACACAATGCTGAGAAACATCTCTTCAGTCATTGCTGCACATTAATCAAACCAAATGGCATCCCTGGGACAGAAACATTTATGACTACACCTCATAAAGGCCATCACAGAGTTAAACAAGTATCTGTCACTGGTTAACTTGGAAAGGGCTAGGAACTGTTAATGGATTGCTCAGAGGAAATAGCATCTGTTAAGAACACTGCTTAAAGAATGCAGTGCTGAAAAGCCTGGGTTTAAATCTCATTAAAATTGTAGTACAAACTGTCAGAACCAGAAAACTCAAAGCTGAGGTCATCACCCTGTTGTTAATGAAAGCCACTTCTGTAAAACCAAATGGCAGGAGTGTCACGACCTTAAGTGATGAATTCTGATTTAAGTGCCTTTGAAGAAATATATATTAATCAAAAGACTGCATATGAGCAACATAATTCAGTTTAACAAATTATCGGAATGACAATACTCAGTGGAGTTGAGGGATTTCTAAACTTTTTGAACCTGATGAGACCATTTGAACTTTCCATCACGATGTAAGGCACTGCACCAGAGTGGCACCAACCATAAGAAAGAAGGAAGAAAATTTTACCATATTTATGCTTTTTTATGCTTTATTTTTTTACAAAGCAGTCATTATTTCTTTGCAAAATAACCTATAATATTAGCAGTTGACAGTATGGTTAATGCCAGATTTCAGCTGAAAGCCAGATGACATTATTATTTATGACTGAAAACTGCATTTGAAAGACTACATTTTAGCAAGGATACCAACACAGCATGGAAACTGAACATAAAATATCTCTGCTGTAATTTGAAACAGATTTGGCAGAACACTTAAATCAATGTTTCTCTCAGGTTTTTGTCCCTATTGCCTTCTCCTTACCTTCCTACGTACAGAGAAAATTAAAAATATCTTGTACATTTTCATAGGTTTTTGATACTAGTTTACAATTATCATGAAAGCTTTCTAGATCTGCAGAAGGCATTGCAAATTTGTCATCCAAAAATAACATCCTGTCTTGGAAACTCTCTCAGTTCTTTGTGTTAATGTTTATGATGGCTGCTGAGAATCCTCTGTGTAATATTGATGAAGATGTGCCAGGCAATTTATATATGCTGGAGGAAATGAAGAACAGCTGTCTCTCACTTTGTGCTGTCTGTCTGGAAAGGCAGCTCTGCTCAAGCTCTCTTTTAATATGAACTTAGAGAATCAGGGGACAAAGACTGTGTTTAAGTGATTAGAAAAATGTGTTCACTCAGGTCTGGTGTTGAAGCTGGAATATGGAGTGTGACTGGAAACACCACCTCTTCAGCAAGAACTTACTTATTTTTACTAACAAGAAATGTTCTCCCCACCCCAAATAAGAACAGGAAATTAAAAGATTGGTGGTAACATGGAAGTCATATTACTCAGCCTTTACAAGCACAAATTGTAGCTAATTTTCTGGGAGCCAAGAGGTTTTTACACACTTGCCAGTAGGATATGCCCCAGTGTATGCTGGGCAGATCATGAGGTGGAAAGGTTCTTCTTCTGTGCAACTTTGCTTTTATTTCTTTTTCATTTTCTTAAAGCACTTCCAACCCGTTCTCCTGCTGATATATCCCTTTTAATGATCTATTTTCTCTTTCCAAGTAACAGAAAGTGCTGACCTACAAAGCAGATAACTCCGAATTAATTTTTCTGTCCTTTGATTAGAACTTGTGTAAGTAGAACTGGAGAAACTTTGGTGCCTGCAAAGGAAGTGGGTAACATCTTTGAATCATGCATGCCTTTGTCACACTAAAGGCTTCATCACATTCCTGTGAGTCTGCCTTTTTCTGCCTCTTTTGCTTAATAATTATCCCTAGGTTAATGTAGGAATTGCCAGAAATTTTAGGGGGCCAATCAAGGAAAAAAAAACATGATTCATGTATATAAGTCATATTTTAAACTTTCAGGATAAATGGATGGAATAGAATGCATTTGATGCTGTATTTGAAAAAAAAATTTACAGCAGCCATGCTGTATAATTGGCTCCAATCTTTTATTTCTTTAACAAACTATCTTTTTGTGTTAGTAAGAATTCTTTCAAAGCTTTTCTTACTATTAGATGCTCAATATGTTGTGTACATATAAAAGTGAAAAAGGCCAGGTTCAGCTTCATTACAATAAAATTGAAATGCAAGAAGAGTTCCTGACATGAAGAAAGCACAGACAGACTTATAAAAATGAAAAATCATTTGGCCCTTTCTAAATGAAAATTTGATTCAGCACAGCTCTTCTAGGACTGGATTTTTTAATGCTTTAAAAAGGGATTACAATCAGTAACATTGATATCCAGCAGAAAATATCTGATACTCTCAACTGAAATTTGGGCTTTGACAGAGTTTTATGTTTTCTTGATATTTTTTCTTTGTTCTAGAAGAAAAACTGCATGCAACACATAAAAAGGTGCCATGGTGTTTTTGTGGGATGGCCAGTGGCTCATATCTATGAAAATTGTTATGGGTAAACTTTCAGTCTGCTTGTAGAGGTCTGTTACTGCTAAACCTTCATTTTACTCTGTTAATGTGTCACAGTTTTACTCAGATACCCTTAGGTTTGCCCCTGAAATCTAAGAGAAATAGATTATATTCTTTGAATTGTTTTGGTTTGGTTTCAGGTAGGTTTCTCAAGTTTGATTTTCTAATGGTAAATAGCTGCAGGAATTTGTGTCAGCATTAGAAACTGCCCCAGGTGTCTGTGCCATCTCATTTGTGGTTTAACTATCAGAAACCTTGAGAATCTATAAATCTCGTGGGGTTTTCACATCCTCTTATATTGCTCAGTGTTCATTGGTGTTCCTTTTAAAGCACTGAGAGGATTCCAACAGCAAATGAGTCAGAAGGTGCCAACCACGTGCATCACATGTTGCACATACTCACATGGAGTGGGCTCTCCGTGGTCAGCAGCACCACTCCCAGTGGGATGGAGGAGAGATTTGGAACAGCAGAGGTGAGAAAACCCATGAGCTGAGATAAAGATAGTTTAATAAGCAAATAAAAGAGGAGAAGGGGCGGAGGGGAGAACCCACACACAAGTGATGACAATGATGCAATCACTTGCACGTTCCAGAAGTCACTGAGCAATGGTTGCCTGCCCTAAATCCCCCTCTCTGTGTGTCTCCCACAGTTTCTTCCCTCCCACTTTCTTGCCCATCCCCAGCCTACTTGCTGCAGGGACAGAATGGAAAAAAGAGACATCCCTGATGTTTTCAAAGTTCTGCTCAGCAGTGCCCAAGCTGGGGTGTTACCAGCACTGCTGTAGTCACAAAGCCTAAAAGGGCACTCTGTGGACTGCTAGTATTAAAGGCATTTATACCTCAGACAGACCCATCACATTAAAAGAAAGCAGATATCAGTGTTGAATGAGAACCTTGCAGATTTATGTAATAATAAGTAATTTTTCAAACTATTGGTCCAAGTCCTTCAAGTTTGACTTGGAGCAAGTCTTAAGATCAGAGCATGACTAATGTTTCTGAAATACTGGTGAGAAAAGAACACAAGGGGTATAAGTGTTGCTACAGATCACAGAATCAGAGAGTCACTGGTGGGAATCAAGGCTGGGAAGCACTTCCAAGATCATCAAGTCCAACCTCTGATGTTTATAACCACATGCCAGTCTCGGGGATGATTGAAATCTGCTAGAACCCAACAATGACTCCAACTAGAAGCACAGTTGGACTCTGTCTAGGATTCAGTTCTGGGTGAAGATTTGAGTAATTCCACAAGCTAGCTGTATTTTTATGTAAAACAGTTTATCAGAAAGTCCATGACGAGCAAACCCAACATTTCAGCTGTATAAGCTTGTTTCTACTTACTTTCAGCAGCAGTTGTTTCAGAAATGCAAGCTGATTAGCACTTGGAGACAGGAACCAAATAAATTGATTTCAGACTGCACCAGAAATCTGACAGGTGGAATATAGTTGTCAGAACTGACATTTAGCTCATGCCACTCATTTGACTGTTTTTTCCTGAGCTGAAACAACAGGATTCCAGTAAAAAACAATCAGTACTTCAGGGGAGAGTTTATTAAGAAATCACAGAGTAATTTCTCCACATGCTGGGATATCTGCTGACATTAGCATGCCAAATGACCACCTCTTTTTGTGGGCTGTGAATGACCTTTGAATGTGTGCCTGTCAATGTTTTGCCCACAATAAACAGAAATTAAGCATTACTCCTTTTTTCTCCTAAACATTTCCATGGTACTTGAACCAGGAAACCAGTCACACAAGTATTTTTTTATTTGTTGCTGTACTTTTAGCATGGAGTTTTTAAAAGTTTGGCCACTGTTCACAGGTAGGAGGTGCAAAATGCATTTCCAAGAGAAATTTGAATTATTAAGGCAGCATCTCTACAAACCCAGCTTCTTTTTCTTGTTAGCACACATTTGTGGTTCAAAACACCCAACTGAAGCTTGTGAGGACATTGACTCCTCATTACTGTGCCTACAACCATTAAATATTTTAACAGTAAAAAAATTTCTTGAGTACCTCTGCTAAATTGCTACGATTAAAATTTTAAAAGTCACAGGCAGATATATTTGATATTCAAACAAAGTAAGGGTTTTACCCATTGCTTTGCAAAGGCCATATGCACCAAACCCAAGAGCCTGTCAGCAGAATTATGTAGGACTCATCTAGAAATCCAAGCACTTAAAAAAATGGCTGTATTTTGAAGCCATGAGTAGCAAAATAATTATTATTTTTCCAGTGAGTAGTGCCTTTTTAAAATGCAGCTGCGTATAAAGACTTAGCTCCTAATATCTTTATCAGAAGAAATGTGGAACATAAACCAAACCTACTCAGAGCTTTGTGGTAATTGCAGGCTTGCTGACCTTTCACATGGAGATCTTTACATTGGTTATGACTCTCTACATCTGCTAGTATGGAAAATTTGGAGCAACTGCTTCAGGAAGTGCAAAGTCGTCTTGAGGGTTTGTTTCTGCCACAATCTGTCTGCAAAAAAAAAAAAATTGCTCTGAGATTTGAATGTTTTGAATGCTGGCCAGACTCATTCTTGTTTTGTTTTCTTGGCAAAACTGCTGTTCTTTTCAAAAGACATAGCACATTGTCACTTGTGAAACTCGCCTGAGGGGCATGACAGGGCTCTGTGTGCGAGCTCTGCTCTGCCTCAGCAAATTGCAAACATTAACTGGCATTAGTAACAAAAAGATAAAAATTCTGTCGTAATTCAAAGAGATCCTTCGGTTTTTTAAGGACCACAATGCTAATAATCTGGCTGGCAATACACCCAGAACTGAATCTGACATTTCTTCCCTGCCTTTGTTACATCAGCTAGGAAGGCTTTGGCTCACTCTGGTGCATACTGCACTTGCAACGTGGGGAAAAATCCCAAGGAACCAAAGGCAATGCTGGCACAAATAGAAGGACCATAAAAGAAAAGGCTCCCAGGGAAAAGAACATTTTTGCTGTGGGGAATTGACCTTGGCATGCTGCTGGTTCCCCCCCAGCTGCTCTCCCATGGCCTCTACTCAGCAGGACAGGCAGGAAACAGAAGCCAAAAAAGCTTGTGGGTCAAAATAAAGACAGGGACATCACTTACCAATTATGATCGTGGCCAAAACAGACCTGATTTGGGAAAAACTAACCAAATTCATTACAACCTTGGTTCTGACACCTGCATTCTTTTCTCACCTTGGTGCTGTCTTTTAATTTATTTTTTTTTCCTTTTTCTCTCCATTCCTGGGCACAGTTTTGCTTGTGGGGCCAGGAGGAAGCAGCTGGGAGTGGCTGCCACTGTCTGTGTCCTTGCCAAGGCTGTCCCTGGCAATTCTGCACACAGCTCTCCCCCCACACCCCTCCCCTGCTGCCAAAACCTTGCCACCTACACCCAGCACTTTTGCTTTCCTGATCTGTTGTAAATATTGCAAAGACATAATTAACATTCTCAGTAGAGCAAATTCTTCTCATTTGTTCCCACATTTTATTTGCTGATACACATTTTAACCGTTTAATAATTTTCTTGTAAAAACCCCACAAATTATGGAAATAGAAGCTCCAAGACCTTTTCAAAGCATTCTAAGAAAAAGGAGCCATATCTTCCAAAATGACTCAAAAGAGTCAGATTCCCAGGTGTAGTGTAAACTTTTGAAAATGTTTACAGATACTGACAGTTTTCCAGTCTTGGATAAGTGTCTAATCCTTCTGTGGAACAGCTTGTCCTAGTTTTCATTATTTCTGGCATAGGAGGGAAAATTGCATGCAAGATTCATCATTTCCTCCTGCTGTCTAAAATCACTTTCTTTGAAAAATAATCTATGGAAATTACTTTCCACTCACAGCCACCCTTAAACCTGTTCAGGTTGAAAGCAGTCCAGTAAAACAGCAGCTGGAAAAGGGATAAATGTTTTTTTTTTTCTTTTACTGATGCCTTTCCCAGTGCAGATACCTGGACCTCCAAAAGGTGCCATTCTAGTGGCAATTCCAGCCAGGAGTGATGCCAGAAGGTGGGAAAATGAGGGAGCTGAAAGAAATTCAGTCCCTGTGATGCTGGAGCTTAATGAATTCAGTGCAGATTGAATTCTCTTTACTTTCCTAGAGCTGGATAAATGAGTAATTTAGGGCCAGCAGGAGAAAAGTTCTGTTACATGTCAGCAGATGGAACACGGTTGAGCCCTGTCTGATGTACTGGAGACAAAGTTTTGGTTTATGGTTTCAAACATTTCATGTCTAGACCTTTCATATTTTTGAAAGGGCCCTCACCTGTTACCAAACATCTATTCTTGCCTGGAAATTGACTATTTCCAATTTGGAAGGGGTAATTTCCATGTCCTTTTTGGAATTCCTTCAAGCTGTCCCTTTGTCTTCTGTTTCCTTGCCTCTTGGAATAAAGGGATGTCTCTGATTTCATTCACCAGTATTTTACACAATCATTGGATGCTTAAAATGCCCCGAGTTTCCTGTATGTTCAGTGAGCATTTACACAGCCTTTCTGTCTTTGTGCACCTTCCCTTCCCACCCTCCACATGGGCAGGAGGAAAACAGAGAGAGAGAGAGAGAGAAAATATCTTGCGCTTCCCAGGTCCACACTTGTGAACTGAGCCAGGGTGCCAGCAGGGAAGCAGAGCAATGCCACTTCATTGGATTCCTCTGGCTTGGGTTTCTCCAAAAAGCTCTGTTGCAAGGAATAGTAGCTGCTTAATTGAATTACTCAAAGATAATACTATGAATTGTGCTCCAAGGTCCCAAAGCCATCTGTCCCCAAGTCTTCCCATCTACTGAGGTTGTTGTTGTACTTGAAATAATTTCTTAATGCTGTTAAGTATCCCTCAAAAATTAGGGTTTTCATTTGTGGATGCTTGCATGTCTCTGTGACTTTTCTGACAAGCTGTCCAATAAAAATATGTCAATTAGCATGAAACACAGACCTCAAATTTATTGCTTTTGAGTCGTCATCCATGCATCTGATGGCTTGAGATTTTTATCTGTCCTTTTATGTAAACCACTGTCCATTGCAGCCCACAGTCCAAGTAATTATTTTCCTGTTTATTAGGTTATTGTCTGAAATGTGATATGTTTTCAGTTTCAGAAATGACGTATTTTCTGGTTCTGTGTTGCAGCTTTTCAGCTGAATGCTCCCAGTAGTGCCAGTAAATAAACCTGATTTTCCCACAATTTACCCTATAAAGCGTTGGAAGAATAAAAGCTGCAAAATGGCCAGTGTTCTTGCAGAAGAATTCACTCCTTTCCCTTTACTTATGGCAAACAATTCATCTGGATACTTCTTGCCAACTGACCGTATCCAGCAGTGATAAAAATAATTTATTTTGATGGCTTTTGTTTCTTTACTTGCAGAAATGCACGTGGCGAGTGCTCACAATAATTAATATTAGTTACCAAACACACCTATTCACATTTGCAACAGAGATGCAGCACCTGTGGATATTTAATCTGAAGTGCCTGTTTTACACCACCCCCAAAGGCAGGAATCAGTATCTAAAAGATAGATGTGCCATCAGCAGTGCTGGCTCAAAAAGGAGTTTGAAACTCTTTGCTCATGTGTTATTTACAGAAAAGAGTATGTGGACTGTTGAAATGTTTTAGTATTCCTGCGTTTTTCCATGTTATTTTTGAAATATACAGGAATTTGTCTTTTTTGCCAAAATTATTTTGTTGATGATTTCCTGCTTGTTTGAGTTTTAAGACTGCAAAATAATTTCTTGTGGTCTGCTTTCTTTTAAACTGATTTTAAAAAATATTAAGTGTAAATTTTTATGAACTAACATTCTGGCTCCATCTATGCAATTCTGTAGATAATCTCTGAGAACAGCATTAGTATGAATTAGTTTTGTTGAGGAACCAAGGCTACTCAGCTGCTTTATGCAAGATGCTCTTTTGTGTTTGTCTTGCTTTGAAAAGACAGGTGCCTGCTAAGGAAGGCAGGAGCCTCCCCTGAATTGGAAAATGTAAATCACCTGTCTCTGAATTATTGTAATTTTGAAATTAAGGGGCTCTGAGGCAAAGATATGGGAGTAGGAATAACAGTTCTGTACTAGGAAAATTAAAAATACAAATACAATAGTACCAAAATAAAACCCCAAACCACTGCCAGAGTGAGAGCAGGAGCTGGTCCCTGTGTGTCAGGGTGGTGGCACAGTCCCATCCCAGGGGGCTCAGGGTGGTGGCACAGTCCCATCCCAGGGGGGCTCAGCCCTCCTGCAGTGCCAGCTGTGGTTCTGCTGGAGCAGGGATCCTGCACAAGGGGGGAGTTTTCCTCTGGAGCTCCAGGGCTGCTGGAGATGGGCCTGCTCTCCCCCTGGGAATGCAGGGCAGCAGAAAGCTGCT
>LTAT01000011.1:379359-420116 GCA_003286495.1 Chlorodrepanis virens | reverse complement strand
CATGGGATGGTGGAATTTGATCAGCCCTGCAGGGACACTCACTGGCCATGGACAGAAGATAATTAATAATTAATGGCCCATGAACAGCAGAGATCTCCTGGAGGGAGGATTGGCTGTGGGAGAGATACAGAAAACTGCCCAATGAACAGAGATAACTGCCCCAGCTCTGACAGATGGGAACTGAACACACTCCCAGCCACATCTTGGATTTGCACCCCAAGACAGTGTTTTTGCTTGAATAGATATCTTTTAACAGACTGGTAACACTGAAGGACCACACTGCTCCATGACAAATAGGGAATTTTTACATTGAATGTCCTACATAACCTTCAATTTAGCCTGGTGCCGGTTAAGGGTGTGGGTGAATTGCAGTGAGCCCTAGTGCCAAGTTATTGTGGCACTGACAGTGAATTTGGAGTTCACATTGCATCAGGGAACTTTGGATCGGATAGGGATAAACTTAAGTATTAGATTTGTTTGTTTTGTTTTGTCTTAGCTTTGTTTGCCTTTTTTTGCACTGGCTGGTTTTGGAAGTGTTTTTTTTTTTTTTTAAGTCTATCTTATTTATGGTGTACTCCAGTTATTCTGCATAAAATAATCTGGTTTTGCAGCACTAGATGGAGAAATAGTGTCTCTGAATTGCAAAGTCAATATTTTTACAACATAAAGTCAGTGAACCAATCTCAAATAGGTAATGGTTAAATATGTGATTGAGATAAAAGGATAGCTCAGGGATAAAATAAAATTAAAATGCGTCTTAGCTTGGCATGTAATAGAGAATTGTTGTAGAAAGTGAAGCTTTCAACAACTTCTGAGACATTTTGATTGTGTTTACAAAAAAAGCCAAATAGATAATACACACCTCCAGAATTTCTCAGTTCTCTAAAATGTACATTTTAAGAGTGGCCAAAGAGGAAAGGGATCTGACAACAAATATTATCTAAATGCTCATGTTAAATTATACAGTGTCATTTTCTAGTAATCTACACCTACATTGCTAAATACTGTTTCTTGACAAGCAATAAATAAGTATTACAGGTCTTCAAATGTACACATATAGAATAAAGACTGGAATTATTTTTTCATTCTTTTTTCTGTCAAATAAATTACAAGCAATGTTTCTATCAGTAACAGAATTGATATTAATTTTAGTGGATTAGTCAGAAGCAGCTAAAATTGAAGAAAATGGAAAATTCTTTTAGGGCAGTTTCATGACTAGCAAATCTCAAGACCGTGACATTATTTGCAATTACATTTGAAAGTGTAATGCATAAACTGATGGTATTGTTGGCATATGGACTACAAGAAGCATAGTTATCCTTAGCCAGGATTTTCACTCCTAGGTCATTATTTTCATACAAATTTCTCCCAAACCATCTGAATTATAAGTATTTGTAATATGCACCTAGAGAGAGAGCTCTTATAAACTCTCAAAAACAGCCTGAGGGTTAGATTTAAGGAAAAAAAAAATTAAGGCATGAAAAAAAAGAAGAAATCCAATCTTTCATTGAAGTAAAATATATCTATCCATCTAAGTACATGATACAGATAAATTTTTAAGTTGGATGTAAAAAGTGCAGATTTCCATGCTATTGATGGGTATTTAGGGCTGAAAGAGACTCAAGTCCTTTTTCTCCCTCTTAAGCAGGACTTAACCCTTTTGTATTTACACAATTTGTTATTGCAAGTTCCACTGGCTGAGCTGATGTGAGCTCACTTTGTGTGTCACTGGGGATTGATGACCACCATGGTTAGAAACTGCTCTTCAACCTTTCATTTCATCTTTTCTGGTGGCAGCTCCCCCGAGGTGGAATGCAGGGCTTGGGGCACCCCATCAGCCCCTCCACAGAAACTCCATCTCCCAGGGAGGCTGGGAGGGAAGCAGAGGCTGCAGAGGCACAGCCAGGGCATGGAATGAACATTTAGCTTCCAAAATCATGAAGCTGTAACGTTTTTAACACCAGCCCATCAGCTGAATGAAGGCAGTTTGGTCACCCAGCAGAAATCTGACTGGATTTAATGAGCAGGGTCCATTTCAAACACCTGTGAAGCATAAAATGTGGTCATTTTGAGACAACGTCAAGTCCTCAATTTCCTCTTTTTTTTTGTTGTAGCTTAGGTACCATGGTTTTGTGTGCACTAAAAATATCATATTGGGTGATGGACTAATCTGAGGAATAGCTGTAACAAATTACAAAATTCACTGCAAATGATGGCAAAATTACAAAATGTGGCCACAGTAGGTACAGAATTGAAAATAGTCATAAAAGATGGAAATTGTTTTTTCACAGTTATTCCTGAATCCAGGGTTATATTTCCATACCTGGAAGTCTTATTAAAGAAACAGATCATGATTATCTATCTAATTAATATGATAGCAGAACTTCATCTGTGGTTCAGCTGCACCTGCAATTAATATTAAAGTCAAATTTCTGTGTTCATTTATCCCTTGGTTCACAGTGTCTTTCATCTGATATGGTCAAGGGAAAATGTTTACCTGAGAAATTCCCTGCTATATTTCATCCTGGCTATCATTGCAATCAATATAGTTTATCTATTTAAATAGAATTTAAACGGAACACTTCCAGGGATGAGGCAGACACAACTATTCTGGGCAGAGATCTTGATGGTTTCTTGAAATGTTATGCTGTCTCTCAGGTTAGGGAGACAGACGACAGAATTCTAAATTTATGGGTGTTTTGGTCAATTCTTGCTTGTACCAATGGAATTTTTACTGTAATTAAAATTTCTCTGTAATTAATAGGAAAGTTCTACTCATGCTTTCATCATCAATTTTCTTCTCTTCCTTTTTTATGTCCCAAATGGAAGAAGTACTTTTCAGAACATAATTAACATCTTCATTGTGAAGCCCTCAGTATGAACTGAACAGGTTTTGAGATTATTTTATGCCTTTTTTATGGATGTTGTAACCCTGGACTTCCTTTTACCATGCGAGACAGCGTGGTCATTAATAAACAAACACAGAATTAACATTTCCAGATTAAATAGTGTTCTCTCCAATTGAGGATGCCCAACAGCTGAATTTGTCAGACTTTGTCACTGCTCTGCACAGCACCAGTTGGTCATTTATATCTGTGTTATTTTAATCTGACATTTTTCCTCTCTTAAGCATCACCAGTTACTTCAGGCTTCCATACTTCTTGCAAAGTCAACTTTCTGACTTCAAGGAAAAGCCAATAAACTAAGATCATATACTGGGAAGTTTTGTAGCACATAAAGGTTCATTGAAATGTTGAAGAATATTTAGAAAAATCTGTCAGTGTGGAAATTTGGGGCTCGTCTTATCATGGAAACCCTGTAAACTTGTAAAACCATCTGTAAACCTGATTTGTACTGTAAAATCTGTGTTTGATTGCTAACAAAATAATAGCAGACATTTTTCCTTTGCTCAGTCTACAGCATTTGAACCTGCTATTTTCCAATCACTAACTGACTTTGCTGCAAAATCGAATTATTGAAGACAGAAAATCTTGTGAGGCTTTTGATGTCTCCTTTTTGTCATTGCTGTCCATATTCATGAAGCAATCTGAATATTTATTCTCATTCGTGGGTACATCCTTTTTATTTTTATCCTGGTGACTGATCTCAAAAAGCCAAGCATGTGAGATGATAACATGAAAACCAGAATTAAATATTTGTGTTTCACTCTGTGAAGATAAAGACCTTAATCCATTTCCTTGCCAGAATTGAAATGAGAGGATTTGCCCTTGTGTGACCAAGTAATATCCTCATTGACTCCAGGTAACAAATGTTCAGTGTAATCTTGTTTTTCTAGCAAGTCAGGAGATGTAAAAAAATTTTAATGCCAGGCAAGATTAGGCATAAACTTTCCAAATCAGCCCAGAATTGCTGGCTAAGTGCAACATCTGGGATCAGAATTCTTTGAATGCTCTGGAGAGAGGAGGGGCGTGCTGGGAACTGTCCAGAGTGCTGCTTTGGGATTTGCTTTGGATGCCTGTGGTGGTGCTTTCAGGAGTTCCAGGATGAGGGAAGAGATGAGGACCTTGACTCCATGTTGCAGAAGGCTGATTTATTGTTTTATGATATATATTATATTAAAAGGAAATGATATACTAAAACTACACTAAAAGAATAAAAGAAAGGATTTCATCAGAAGGCAAACAAGGAAAGGAATGGAATGATAATAAAATCTTGTGACTGACCAGAGAGTCTGAGACAGCTGACTGTGATTGGCCATTAATTAAAAACAACCACATCAGACCAATCAAAGGTGCACCTGTTGCATTCCACAGCAGCAGATAATTATTTTTTTTTCTTCTTCTCTGAGGCTTCTCTGCTTCTCAGGAGAAAAAATCCTAGCAATAAAGGATTTTTCAGGAAATATGTCTGTGACTGGAATTATTCCAGTTCGTTTTTCCAGTTATTCTTCTAAGGGGAAACAGAGAAGGGCACTGAGCTTGAGACTACACGAAAGAGCAAGAGGTCTTCCAAAGGGCTGGTTTTGTCAGCACTGGCAGCTCTGTGGGATGAGCTCCTCCCAGGGCAGGGGCACTGAACCTGTGCAGCCCCACATTTCTCTTCACAGAGAAAAGCAAGGCACAATTCTTCCCAAAAATATTTCTGGGTGTCACATGCTCTGAACCTCAGAGAAAGGAAAAACAATTCTTATCACTTGCAGTGCCCGTGTTTGTGCCAAAGTAGGATGCAATATGGAGGTGGTTTACCCACAGTGATGGGGTTTTGTTTCCTTGGCTCATCAGGGCCAACTGTGGGTGTGTGTCAGGACTGTCAGGTGACAGTCACAAGTTTGTGAGCAGACTGTGCAGAGTTGAATGCTTGGCAGACTCAGTTTCGATGTAATGTAATACAATATAGAATAATATAGTGTAATAAAGTAATTAATTAGCCTTCTGATATCCATGGGCCAAATGCCTCATTCTCTCTCCCCCTCGTCGGGGTTCCCTGCGAATTCCATAAACCTGTACACAGCTGTTGGCTTATTCCAGTCTTGCAGGGTCATTAAAGCCATCCTGCACTCTTGGATCTTTCTGTTAATGTGTGGTTCTTATAGATAAATATTGTAATATTGGCTTTTTGGAAATATGAAAATGAATTCTATATGTTGGAAAGTTATGGTTTAAGTTTAGTAATGTCGCCTTCCTGTAACTCCTGTGACACCATGCCTGCCCTCATGGTACCACTGATAAAAAGATTAAAGAGGGTCTGAAAGCAATTTTTCCAAAGGTTTGTTTGACACGTGAAGCAGGAGACCAGGAAGTGAAGGAGTTTGTGTGAGGGATGAGCTGAAAGCTGCAGTGAAGGTGCTTAGGCAAGGAAAATCAGTGTATTTAACAAAAAGGAGAAGGCAAAGAAATCATAGAATTATTAAGGCCCTAAAAGACCTCCAAGATGATAAAGTTCAATGTTACAGGCCTGTAGTTAATTCATCCTTCTGACAAAAATTAGCACAGACTCAATGGTCTTTTTCCTGCTGCATTCTTTGTTGTGGAACTGTTGATTTTTTCCTTCAGGTAAAAGGCAGGGTGGTATCGTGACTTGCCTGCTTCCCTGTTCAGAAACAGCACAGGCAGGGGAAATTTCAAAATTGCTATTTTCAGCAGTCAGAGATTCTCTTATCTGAAAAGAATTTTTTAATTGTGATAATTATTTTAATGACAACAATCATCATCCAAAATAAATGGATATTATAACACACCTCCATCTCCTGTGTGCACAAGTGTTGCTGATTCCCAGGTGAAGTACCAGAGGTTTTTAATGTGATATTGCCAGCTTTTGAACTGAATCCAGGGGGAAAAGCCACCACTGTGCCACAGATCTCCTTTTATTCCCTCACCAGTAGCAGAGGTTTTCTTATCCAACATTGCTGTTGATTGCTTCAGGTCCCAGGAATCTGCTATTTAACTTGTGTAAGTTCTGTATAATAAGACCTACACCATTTTAATCCTCATCTCAGGCAGTGCCAAGTGTGTCCTTCAATATCTGTGAAGATCATAAAACTTCTTCTAATATATAAATTTTATTAAATACACATTTTATAAACAACGAATTTTAAAAAATACACAAAAGTCCCATATTTCACTCATCTCTGTAAAAGCCCTGGAGTTCTTCAAACATTCAATTTTCTGGCTTTGCTGAAACATATTAAATGCATGAAAAATAAATACTCTGAAGCTGAGAAAGAAACAAAAATGAATAGTTTTGGTTACCAGTAAAATCAAGTTAAAGAAATTTCCTAATAGGTCACCAACCAAGTTGTCAAAAACCTGGTTCATCATGAAGTAGTCAGTAAGAAGTAGCTAAGTGCTGCCCAGAGGGCATGTATTATTCCAACATTTATTCAATTTATTCTAAAGGCTAAAATAGGCTCTAAATTGTACATAAGGTGTGTCTTTAATTTAAACGTGAAACACTTGCAGTTAATGTAAACCTGAAACGTTAACCTTGGCACTTACAATAGGACAATCAAAGTAAAATATGTGCCATGAGTATATCCACAAAAAGGCTGCAAAAGGCATAATTAGCAATTGGAATAACCATTTTTTTTTTAAACCAAAATAAGAATTTAGTTAATGGAATCCATATCAAAAGAGTAATTACCATTTTCCAGCTGTGTTTCACAAGGGAAAAAGTGAATAATTGACTCTGGTTCTTCAAACTGGCTGTGAAATTCTCATTAGAGGAGACCTGACTACATAAAAACCTTTGAACTTGGAACACAGTTTGTCAAGGTGACAGTCCTAAGTGGAGATTTTAAAAGCCTCCTTGAGCAAATGATGTCTGATTCTCATTCACTTCTCTTAAGTGCCATTGTCCTTTGCATGTGTGCCTTACACAGGGCCTTCTTTTGCAAGGAAATGTTCATTTTTTTCCTTGATTGCAATCTAAAGCAGAGTAATCAGAAAAGATGAGTATCCGTGTGAGCCCAAAAAATCTTTTGAAGAATTTAAAAATGGAAATACAAAGCTGCCTGTGGAAATGTTTTAAAATTGGTGTCACAAGGAATAGGGATCAGGGTGAGACACTTTGAAATAAGATTGCAACTATTTTTTACAGTCCCAAGTCAATTCCTGCACATACTCATGTCATCAACCTGTGTTTCTATAGGCAATTCTCCACCCATTTTTACAAGCCAGATATGAATAAAGTTGACCTTGTGCCTCTCTAAATAAAAAACGACTGCACTAGACTGGTTCAGAATGTTTGGTATTCTCAATAATTATTCCTGCACAAATTCCCTTGGTTTTTCCTCATCTCTTATTCTCTAAATGAGACCTTTTTTTTCTTTTTGATTTTGTTTCATCTTTGGTCTATCTTTTAGAAAAGACATAAATGGAAAGAAGTATATTAGATTTCCTAAATTAAATTATTAAGTTGATCATTTCTACAGTGTGAACATTCTGGAACTTTCAAACCCAAGTTTGGATTCTTGAATAATCCTTTTTCATCCCTCTGTGATTTTGCTATATATTTTTTCATCAAACAGGGTAATATGAGCATTGGTTTGAAAAACCATAATCATTATTTTCATTATGCTTTTTATAATCAAATATTTCAGATTAAAAAAAAAAACAGAGAAAGCAGAAAATAAACACTTCCAATGGTCAAAAGAATGTAAAAGGAAAAAAAGGTAACCAGAATAGCTTTGAATATTAAAGCTAATTTGAATATTAAGCTTCCAATGTTATATTGCCATTAGGGCTTTTTTTAATCATTAAAGAACCAGGCAGATTAGATAAGGAGAAAGAAACAGCATTGATATCAATAATTGGCTGCCATTGGTGCAGAATTTCAACCTTTTCCTTCAATGAAAATGTGGTTTGGATGTCTTGGTTGGGTATTTGTCATCTCCAGTACTGCACAAACTTCAGATCTCACTTTCACCAATATTACATTGTGTGTAATAAAAGTGTTACAATTTGTGAAGTGTGTCACAATTTGGGCTCAGGTGAGGATGTTGAAGTCCAGGTTCTAATATAACCCAGGAGATAAAACTTTTTTTGCTAAAGTTAGTTTAGGTTGGTCAGTAAGAAGACATTTGAGGCCTTGTTTTTATGCCACTGCTGTCTTTGACACTGATTTTAAACAGATCTGTTAAAAATCAGGTCTATTACATAATGTGGATTTCATAAGAAAGAGGGAATTTAAATTTTATTTTTCTCTTTTTCTCATGTCCTGCCTCCATTTAAAGAGATGGAGCGGGGAGACAAGCCAGATGGGCATCTCATCAATTTCAATTTTGGTTTCAAAATTATTTGTGACAGCAAAAACTGATGTTTTCCTTTTTGCTACAATGTTCAGTCCACTCCATTAATGACACATCAAACAAATGACATTACATTTTGAACTCGAAATGATGGGAGGGAAGAAATTCCTTTGGTATGAATTTCTGTGTTCATTCTTCAGTGTTTTTCACTTTCAGGTTTGACAAATACACTGGCAGCTCAAGATATTCAGAAGTTTAGGGTGTTCCCTTTCTCAAGCCCCTCTCAGAGCATGAATATTTTGGAGTAGGGTGAGAAGGAAGGTACAAGGTGCAGATAAACCCCTGCACCTTAAAGCCTAACAATTCCCAAATGAAAACAGGTGAATATGCATTGGAGCTGTACTCATGGCATGAGATTGACTGTGGCCCCTTCAGTCATAAATTTTGTGTCATGCCCAGTTTGAGATGTCTGCAAATGCAATATGAAGGCCAGAAATGCAAGTACTGGAAATTAAGGCAGAGCTGTTGATATTTATAGAATATATATAAAATATATATTTTATTTTTAAGGTGGAATACTTCATTAAAATAAAACAATGAAGTCATTAAACACTCGCCTCCACTCACTAAGCAGGAAGTAAGCTGGCTGGAAAGTCAGTCTTTACAAAATTAAATCTATTTGTGTGTGTTCACATCTTGATGTGGAAATGAAAAACCCTGTAAGACATTTTATGAGTGTCTTGAAAGACTAAGAGAAAAATATTATAGCAATGATGATTTTGATGCTTTTAATATCTTCTAAATAAAAGTGGCTTTTTAGTGAACTTAATGAACATCTGGAATGGAGTAAAATTTTTGCATATTCAAGATGCAAGAAATACCTGAGGGTGCTTTTGAATAGATATTAGGTGTTGTTTTCACTATTATTACGAGGGCAAAATAATAATTTGATTATACAGAACAGAGCCTGTCCTTTATGTAAGGCATTGAAGTATTCTGTGCAGAGGAAAATAATTATTAAATCATGATCTCACTGATAATATTAAGAAATTATTTTTGAAAATCCTGTGTAGTTTGAATTTGCTCCTGGAAGTAACAGTTTGCAGAGGAATGTTTCAGGCCCCTGTGAAGAGGTTCCAAATTCTCCATCATCATTTTCTGCTCTCTGCACAGCCTTGCAAATGTCATCACAGAAGGACAAGTCACCTTCATGGAATTATTCCTAAAACAATACAGGCCACTGAATATAAGAAAGGTGCTTGTAGCTTTTGTATTAGTTCTGTGTCTTTGCTGGAAGAAAAAGAAATCTTCTCATTATTCAAGAATCAGCCTGAGATTTGGTGCATAGGAAAATCCTGGCTTGAAGACACAGAATTCAACAGATAGAGTACAAGTGAAAGAGAAACCCTTGAAAACAAAATGCCCATAGCAGAGATTTGCAAAACTCTAAAGGAAATTTGCTTTATAACACCTTTTTTTCCCCCCTCCTACTTCCTGCAGAGGGATCTCCCAGAACAATCCCATCTCTCTGAGCTCACCACTTCAACATTCAAAAGTCCTGTTCCAAGCTGCACAGATGAATCCCTGAGAAAAGAAATTTCACAGCAGCTGGTGCCTGCTGCCTGCAACAAATGCCACACTGCTCATCCCAGGATGTGAAGGAAGTTTTGATGGAAGTCACTCAGCAAATACTGGCTGCTCTGCACGTTAATAATTTATTCTAATAGGAGAAGTTTGATGTTGTTGGAGATTTCAATCAGTCCCCCTTGCCATAAAGTTCACACTTTTCCATGAAGTTTCAGCTCAGGGAATGGCTGCTGAGAAATTGCCCTCCAAGCTTGATCTGAAGCCCCAAGGACCTGAGTAATTAATTGTTTTATTGTGAAAGTCATGCCTAACGTGTGGATTCTTGTCCTAAGATACGTTGCTGAAGAATATTCTGCATTCAGTTACCTGCATGACAGGTTGTGTATTTAACAGGAAAAAGTCATGCTGGCTGTGATTGATGGTGCAGCTCTCCCTCTGCAGTAATGGAGAAAACAAGCTGAGTCAAAGTAGATCTGCCTACAGCACAGCACTTCTCTCTTTGCTGTTGCTTCCTCATTTCTCTTCATTTGGACAAGAAGGCTTTGCTTTGAACACACTTATTCCCTATCTACCAACCTCTGTTCTCATTCCTTTCTTCTTTTCCACTTTGAAATTACTTTGGACACATTACTCTGTACTGGCTGGCATTAAAGAAAAGCAGAGTTTAATAATTTAAATTTTTTTAAACTGCTGTGTACCCTTCAGGTCAAGCACAAAGCTTTAAAAATGAGAGCCCCTAGCAGGGAATGAGTAGTGTCATTCACCCTTCAGCTTCACTTTCTCTGTGTGTTGTGACATTTTGTTTCAAGCTCTGTTTTTCCTGAGCTGATTTCTCTGGCATTCGGGCACCTGTCAAACTATCACAAAGAGACCACGGGCACGCTGAGGGAGCAAAACATTTGTGCACTACAGTTTAAATGTATTTGACAAATGTGACTTTTAGACCAAAGGGGCACAGACACACACCTGGGAGCTCACCTTGTGCCTAGAAGGGTTGTGGGGTACACCTGCATGGCCAGCACTGCCTGAGAAGGAATTCCACAGCTGATTTTCACCTGTCAGTCTGGCAGGGAAAAGGATGAGCTTACAAGGAATCCAGCAATGCAATCCATTCAGTCACAAGGAATGTAAAGAAAAGATATTAAGTAGGGCACTTGCTGGAAGAAGAGGAAAAGTTTGCATTTAAAATTAATGTATTTCACAACTTGGCCTGCAGTTTAGCTGACATTTACATGCAAGCACAATATACAGAAGACTGAGTTTATATCAATATAATCACATGCCCAGCTCATCTATTCTTTCATTTTGGTGGAAGTTTGAGACAAGCCAAATACCAAATTTAGAGGCTTAAAAAGTGTCACATCTGTTTTCATGCCATTCCTATAGATGCCAAGATATCAAAGAGACAACTTCACCCTGCTTTCTTATCCAAGGCACCCCTAAATGTCTCCATTTGCTGGAACCTGGAGCATTGCTCTAGATGAAGAGGTGCATTTGAAAAATAGGAAAGAGTTCCTAAAAAATGAATGTTGTTTATTGTCTGGGAAGAGCTGCCACTTTGGTTTTGTCCCTGTGGGCCAGGTGACATCTTTCAGGGGTGAATAATCTTTTTATGGTCTAACCATTCATTCTTTTATACACTTTTTCATTAATATCATTGTGCTGATTGCAATTTCTTCAGTAAATTGTGACTCCAACTCGTAATCTCCTGGTATTTTTCCTCCACTATCAAAATGGGGCAGTTTGAGCAGGCTTAATTTTCCTGCTGAGTTTTTAAAAACCCAGCACACTTATAAATTATCTTGTTTGTTTTTCCCTCTGGGGCAAATATTAGCTGACAGCATTATCCTGAAGCTTTTGGCTTTAGGGAAAATTTTGCTTTGCAGACTAAAAGAATTGTGCACCAGCAAACTGCCATATTTTTATCTTCTTAAGCTGGAAAATTTTAATAAAGAAAGAGCAAGTAGAAATTGCCTAAGCCTGCTTTCTTTTGCATTTTTATAATTGCAGCAGGGTCTTCAGAGCTTAATAATGTCATCCCACTATGAAAACTTTGGATAATGTGGGATCAAAAATAATAAAGCCACACATGAGCATTTGTGAGCCAGTTGCTGTGCCTTTTAAATATTAATGAAGAAGTTTGCATCCTTGAGAATTTGTGGTCATCAAAGACATTGGGTTGGGTAGGTTGTCTCCCAGTGACTCAGAAGTTATGTATATTCAGAGTTTTGTATATTTCACTGTTTTGCCAGGGCTTCTGGCATTTTAAAAGATATCCCCACATCAATTTCCTCTGGTCTACAATGAACCTCCAAATACCAAGGACATTATGGGGGACTTGACTAAAATTTTTCTGTCTTCTAAAAATTTTAGTGGTACTTGGCAAACAGGTGAAGGAGCAATATTGCTAGGGAATATTTGTGTTCATTATATGGTATGTTTCCTTTCTGGTGAGAAGTGATTGCTGTTATGGGATTTAGAAATATCATGGATGGTACAACTCATTGTCTTTGTTGAGAAATTCCCCTTTCTAAAGGGAAAGGGAACAGCTGTCCAGGCCCCTTTTCAGTTGACATAGGAACATAACAGACAGCATTCCTGCACATTTCCATTCCTAGATGTGAAGGGAATTACAAAAAAAAAAATCTAAATAAACAGGATTTCAGAATTAAAATGTGAATTCTAGGAAATGGCACTCAGGTGCTGAAAAGTGTGCTAGGAATGCAGTGAGGCTGACCATCAATTCTCACCATGATCATGGTTAAAGGTTCACTTTTCCCTCTGTTCCTTGGGCACAGCATGCACTGGAGGGTTTCAGTTTATTCTCCCTGCTGACCTGTCCCTTGAGTGAGCAAGGTTTTAATACTGTCTTGGAAACAGAGCCAAGGCACCATCTGTAAATCCCCTCATGTATCAAGGGCTTTTAAAAAGTTGAAGTAGGGAGAAGCTGTAGACTGAGTCTCCCATTTTTCCTCCTTTTTCATAACACAATCTGGACTCTTCCCTCTTTTGGTGGCACAGCACAAGGCAGATACACATCAGGATCCTACAGTTCTGCAAAATCATATGGAAAGGTTAGAAGGAACAGGAGGTGAGTTGGGAAAGATACAGGCAGATGGGCAATGAGAGAAGATGAAATAGGAAATTTAAAAGGTTGAAAAAAATGGAAACATTTTTTCACACTAAAGTATTTAATCTGTTTAAGATAACATTACCTAATGCTGAAGAGTTAACAGTTATTTTAATTATATCTGTTTTCTCTTCAGGATTTCTCAAACACCTACAGATTTATTCTAATGTTGCTCTGATACCATTATCCACTATCTCACTGGGATACTTGGCTCTGTCTGTGTGCAAAGTTTTTCTAAGTAATTAAACATTACCATAATCAAACATTTCCATCAATTAGAGCATTCACATCATGAAGAAGATGAGAGAACTTTAGAAGACTGACTTTGTTTTTAAATGCCAGAACACTGTGATATTTTCCTGGTTTGTAATGATCTCACTTGCAAGTTTCCATTACCAATATTGTTAGTATTGTAAGACCAGATAAAAGAGGAATCAAGAACAAAAGAAAAATTATAATCACCCTCAAAACATAAATGCTTACAAAGAGTACTGGTATTTTCAACAAATGAAATGAAATTCAGGTCTCTCAATATATAAAGGATGCAGAGAACTTTGAAGAATATAATGAATTTTCACAAATTATCCTGGAAGATTACCAAAACTGCTTGATCAACTTCCATGTAAGGAGAGAATAAATGAGATTTCTTTATTTTGGAATACATCTCCAGACAACCAGGACTACTTTCCCTGACAAAATATATACTTGAACATAATTCATAGAGATTTATAATAAGCTAGTAAAAAAGCAACTAATAGAAGTAACTATGCAGAAGAATTTTATACAGGCAACAGTTATTATATCCAAGAAAAGAAGTATAAATATACTTGTGCCTCATCTACTTTTAAAATGCCCAAGCCTGCTGGCAATTTTTGAACTGGAACTTCTGTCATTTGCAACAGCTGTTAAGTAAAGACAGAAAGATGGTGAGTGGGGTGAAGAGGAGGTATTTTTGGATCTCCATACAAATAGCTTGAATCAACAGTGGAGCTAGTTTGGAAATACTTGACACGAATCATAATTGTATACTTCAGTCTGTCAGTAACCAGGAGTAAGTCAATGAGCTCAACTTGCTCATTTGAACTTGAGAACACTTCACTGAGCTGAACAACAGTCACCCTTCCCCTGACAACTTCTCAAATGGGAAAATTATTTCCCATTCCCAATGAAAGGAAGAAAGAGGAGAAAAACCTTTAATTGATGCTGGCTACAATGAAAAGCAGTCTATCTGCTGCATGATGTGCTGGATCCACAGCATTCCCAAAGCTTTTAAGAAACTCACATGGGTTTGTGCTGCCTTTTGCAAAATGCAAAAAAAAAAAAGAAAAAAGAGGCAATTCCAATGTTATTTTCAAGTTCCTAAATTCAGATGCATGATATTGCATTGTTCTGAGCAGTGCAGCATTTCAGGGCACTGCCAGATCCTAGGAAATTAACTAAATGCTGTGTGAGTTTTGCTGTATAGCATGTTATCTAAATAAGATCTTAGTCAAGTAAACTTTAGGGTCCTATCTGCATGTTTATGGAGTATATCACCAAATCTGACAAGTCCCTGTGATCATCATGATTGGAAGTATGAATATGGACCCATCTTTATTCCTAAACTCTTTGAAAAGTAAACCAAGCAATAAAATAAAATCTAGTTGCAGTTTAAAAGTTATCCTTGTACTGACATCCTCGTCAAAATGTACGTTTGGCTGTTAATCATGTCCTAGAATAAATATCTGACTAAAACCTGTCAATCAATGTCTCTCTGTTTAATTTTGTCACATCAACACCATTTGGGTGATTTATCATGTTCCCAGTAATTTTATTTTCCCTCAATATTATTCTGTTTTCCATTAGTCTCTGCTCTTGTAGAACAGGCAGCAGAGCTGTAAACTGATTTACACACAGGAATAGATATGCCTATAATTATGCAAGAGAAGGCAAATCCTGTTTCCATATTAGCTGTAAAGAGAGAAACACAGTGGAGAATAGAGAGGTCTAAAGAAGCAATGAAATGTAATTTAGGTGCTTGTTTCCTGTGGAAAAGGAGGAACTTGGAGTGTGGGCCATGCAGTCCTGTTAGTGCTAGAACAATCTCCCTTTTGTGGTCTTTCCTTGCTCTTCTGCTACATCAATTCACCCAAAACCCGCCAGATAGAGGGCCTAAAATATTTATATAAATCTCTCAAGCTGGGAAACACTCAGCTTGTCCTAATTAATTTTAAAATGTGCATTTGCTACTTTTGGAGAGAAGTACTGAGAATTGTTTGTTTTCCTTTAAGCCCTACAAGCAGCAAGCTGCTTTATTAGGGACAGGGAGTAGCAGGGTCCCTCATGAACACCAGCTGGGCCTGGGATGCTCAGCCCTTCTGCTCAGGAGCTATAATTATCCCAAAGAATTAGGGACCATTCCCTGACACATATTCTTCATAAATCACTATCTCTTGCTACTTGTTTGTTCATACTCAGTGATTTTACTCCATTCCTGTGTTTTCTACTGCAGTTTCTCTTTAGGAACTGTCATGCTGCTTTGTGTTAGTCCTTCTTGACACAGATGAAAACATTGGTTAGGCTGTGTTTTGTCAAACTAAAAGATTTTTAGGAGCAATACCTATCTTTAACACTTCTTTTTTCTAATGCCTGGGGATAAGTGAACCTCTTGCTCTGGTGCAAATACTGACTCCAAACACGGGATGTAAAGAGAGCCTGAAAGAGTTAAGCAAATAAAATTTCTCCCCCACCTTTTTATTTTATATACTTGAACTATGAAATTTTTAACATTTTTTAAAACTCCCAGCTAGCACTGGGTACATCTACTGCTAGTGGAAAATTTGCATTTCATTAACCACTTTGAACAGCCTCTTCTGTGCCTTCATCTAAAACAATCATCATATGCTTTTAGAAATTGCAGTGCACTTGCTCAAAGCTGTACTAGATGCCAGAAAACACATACAAAAAGAAGACAACAAATTATCTGAATAACTCTTTGGTCAATATAAGCAGTGTATCTGAGCGGAATAGCTTTGTCTTGCAGTGGTTGGTCAAATCTCAGGCCCAGAGAAAGTCATTTTGCCTTTTCAGAATATTGTAGAGAAATCATTGAGAAGAGCAGTGATGCTCATACAATGCATTGAGCGTTTCTCTCTCTGACTGAAATTATTACTTATTGTGTATCAAATTAATGCTTCCTATTTCTGTCTGAAATTGCTTCGTGCAAACACTGCATGAGAACAATATATATGAATTTCATACAGCTATCCAACACGTGGTTTGAACGAGGTTGTAAAGCCACTAAAATTGCAGACAACCTCTCTGAAGTGGTGTAGAATGAACACTCCTTGTGACAAAGCTGGACTAAAATAGTCCCTTTGATTGTGGACTTGTGCAAAACCCTTCTGAAAGCTGGTGAGTGACATGGAAACCAAATGGAAAACGGGGGAGTTGGTACCTCATGGCAAAAGTACTGACTATGATGGTGGGTTGGCTTTAAATGAGTGGGAATTTTGGAAAATTTAAGTCAGACAAGGTGCTGAAGGCTTTCTGCTTGTGAAGAAGGAACATGAAGCTGAAATGAGCACCAACAGGGTTTAAAGTGGACAGAAGAAACCTGCTGGCAATCAATCAATGCAGAGATTGCTGCATCACAATGAGTTAACAGAAAGAAAAACTGTCAAAGGAAAATCTTGTATGGACTAAGTTCACAGGAAAAAAAAAGCTGTTGATAAGCCCTTCTCCTTGTTGTCCTTGCTTGCCTAGTGCCTGTGAATTTCTCCTGTAAGATTCAAATTGTTTGTGGGAGGAGACCCCAGGGACTGCGGGGTGGAGATGCCCTGGGAGGGCACTCCCCTGTAAGTGTCTGTCACCTGTGGCTCCCTCCCAGACAGCTAGAAAGTTCTGTGGCTTCCCCTTCCCCATTGGGTTGCATGTCAGCACCACCCTCCTCTCCCCTTCTCATTTGTGCACCCCCAATCACCCCACTCCTGCTCCTCCCCTGGTCCCCTACCCCATTGGTTCATTGTACCCTGGCCCCTCCTGCCTGCTACACTGTTATAAACCCTGTTCCCGCCCTGTTCTGGGCTCTTGCCGCCTGTGTCCCTTCAATTTGGTTGTGTCCCTGCCTCTCTCCTTCCCACGCTGCCTTGGATCCTTCCCTGTTCCTGGAATAAACCTCGTTGGACCCTCGCAGTGTGTGCAGAGCCCTCCTTCCACCACTGGCCGGACTTTTTAGAGTCACCGGGGATTGTGTGAGTGCCAGGCCAATCGAGGAGTTAGCTCCCCTGGGAGTTGGAACACCCTCTCCTGCCCAGGAGGCGATACCCGCGCATTCCCCTCCGGACAACCCAATCCCGTATTGTTCAACTTGGTTTCCATAAGTGAAAAAGAATTTTAGTCACCTTTGAGGAAGAATTTATAGAAAGTGCTCTGGGAAGATTCCCCACAGTAATTTAGTTTAGGTCCCATTACAATAGTGGTGAAAATTAACAGTTTCTGTACTGTTACTGTTGGATTTGCAATCTAATTTAATCTGTAACCTCATTCATATGTTACAGATGGTATTTTATTCAAATGCAGAATTTTCTGGGTGACCATAAGCAGTGTCAGTCACGGTCCAGTTTCAAATTTATGAAATAATCAATCTTGTACTACATACTACACTATTTATATTTGCAACGACCTTGGAGAGGGGGCAGAGTGTCCATCATGTCTGTGAAGGTCTGGTGATCCCTATCAAAATGCAGGGGAATCATGCCTTTGGAAATGGCAGTAGCAACGCAAATTGTAGGAGATCTCAGGCCCTCCCAAGAAGTTCTGTTGAAGCTGAGATTCTGTATCTTGTCTTAGTTCCTGGTTGAAACTCTTCTTTGGTCACCTGGAGAATTATTTCTGTATTCTTGGCCAGGAAGGCTGGAGATTATCCTGTGCAATCTGTCACCTCATTAAATTCCTTTTTGGCAGAAGCATTATTCCCCAGAAACATGATCTTGCTGAGGATTAGTCTTAGGATATTGTAGTGTTATCTGTATTGCCTCTTCCCTAACAACACAGTAAGAAGTAAATAATGCAGCAGCCCTCAGAGAGGCCATGTAGTTCCTGACACTTATTGAGAGGGAATTCAAAATAAGTATCTGTAAATTATGTTTTTCCCAGCTTAAAAGCTTCAGATGTGAAGACAGAGTTGCTTTCAGAGCTGTTGCTTGGTGACCTTGGTGTCCTGTGTTGGAGTATTTGGTGTGAATTATGCCTGCATGTTTTCCAGCACCGATATGAAAGCAGTGTTTTGCACAGACTGATGTTTCATCCTGCTCCTTTCATTATTCAGCCAGTTACTTCACATCCCCACTCACCTCTGAATGCTAGGCATGGGGGAAAGAGAATAATAATAATTCCCCACCAGTATTTGGATCAATAGTTCATATTTTTCAGAATCATAGCAATTTGGCAATGTCTGCCATTTCCACATAATGTTCAACGTCCCTTACCAAATTACATTAATTTTTTCCCTTTTACAATTTTTTCCCCATAACAATAGGATTTTTTTTGGTCATTTTCCCTGATTTTCTTATTCTTAACAGCAGAAGCAGCCTGTATAGCGTTCAATTCTCTTGTATTATAGCTAACGTATAAAGAGTGATCAAAGGGATCTCATTTTCTGCCTTAGCAACCTAAGTGTTTCAAAGTGAATCCAGCTTTGCTGTTGCACTCCAAGAAGCCCTACTTAGCACTTCACTTTCCTGGAAACTAATTCTACTTGCTTTCTGATACTACAATTCTTCACTTAACAAATACCTCAGAGGGAAAAAGATGATGACAGTGGTTGAATTTGACGAGGTGTTACTAACACAGAATAAAAGCTGGTGTGTTCATTCTTCCTCCCATGAATGTGGTGATTTATTTGCAGGAGAGAAAAACTCTGTGCTCAGGTCAGCAATCCATTTGTCTCAGGTTGCTGCTGCTCTTCCCAGATACTGTGCTATGATTTAGAATGTGGTTGTGGGCTATTTCTGTGTTGAAGAAAGTAATTTTGATCACAGCTAGTCGGTCTGGGGGTGCAAGTCTCCCCTACATGATAATTTTAAGTGCTCTTAAGTAGAATTAACACCTGGTAATATCTCTTTGACTGAATGGAAAATTACGCCTCCAGCTTCTTATCAGCAGTGCCCAAGATTTCTGACAGAGGTGGTGTGAGTGCCCTCTCTGTGCAAACAATGCATATTCTATCTACTACAAAGTGTCTTTCACCTTTCTACAAGTTTCTGTCTGCCATCTACTCACTCTTGTTTGTGCTACACTATTTTATATCCACTGACCTGAACATCTGTAATCTCCACTCGGTTCTTGACTGGAGCTATGTTTTAAAAAATGCCTACTCTTAATCTTATTTTGCATACCAAAAAATCCAAGACTTCTCAAAGACTGTTAAAGCAACAAAATTTTTAAAAAGCCCCCAGAGAAATTGTAAAGTGAATGTATGTACTCATCCAGACATACTGAAACACTGGCTGCACCCTCATCAAGTCATAGCATCATTCAGAAACGTTTAAAGTTGGAAAAAGCCTCTAAGGCCATTGAGCCCAAGCAGAAAATCTTTTATGCCACCTGCATACAAAATCCTTGCTCAGTCTAATTCTGGGTAGGGAGCCAGGGGTCACCAGTCACAGCTCAGGTGAGTGCTGTTTACAGCACCATTGCTGACACAAGGCCATGCTTGTCTTTCTAATTCCAACAGGAAATTCCACCCTAGAAAATAAATTCTCTTGCAGAAACTTCTTGGCTGTGCTTCAGGGAAAGATAGTGCCCAAAATCTCTTGAAGAAGTAATATATACCTTTCTATAAAATAGCAAGCATTTTCTGAACTTTAACTTGATTTTCCTTATTAAGCACTTCTGGAACAAACTCTCATTTTGTAGAGAGTAGGAAAATAAGTATTAGCTCATATGTTTTCACAGTGATGACTGTGAAAATGAGATTATTCTCCTGAGTGTTTAAACAACTTCCCAAAAAAGTTGTGGTTCATTCTAGAAGACTAAGTTTTGAGTGTTGCAGGATATTCAGCTCTGCAGATGGGAGAAGTGGCACATCCTGCACACAACACCTTTATAAATAAATATCTACAAGTGAGGACACTTCAGAAACAGAAAAAACTTGACAAAATGAGATTTGTGTGGAACCTCTTCTCTTCCACTCCGTACTTCTTAATTTGCATCATGGCCTGATGTGCTAGCACAGAACCCTGTAAGAAACTGGAAGGAATGAAAAGCCCTTTAGAAACATTGGATTATTTATTCAGTGTAATTTTGGCTGGTGCTTCATATTTGAAGAACAGCTGGGAGGCAGAACACTCAAAATGTAGATAATTTCTGGAAATTTCTTATGCAGTGTATCATCTAACATGTTGCTTTTTCCTTACTTCATCCATTGTCCTTTAAGAAATACAATCTGAGTGAACCTCTTGGCAAAATGTTTGGATTTAAATTTTCAATATATAGTCATATTATAGACATGCATGCATTAAATTAGAATGTCTGTTGGAGAACCAATCATTCATACATAATGGAAACTGTTTCATTTCCTATTCAATTATTTACATCCCAAGATAGGAGCTAGCTCATAAAACTTGTCCATCTTTATTTTCCACTCCCCAGGAAGTGAAATTCATGAGTTTAGGAGGTAGTTCAAGAATTATGTTAACAAAACTTCCTTAAATTTCAATGCAATCATTTAAAATGTCTAATCCTTAGATGAACTGAAGACATAGCTCTTGCAATTCAGTTTAAGAGCTTGACAGAGGCACTCTTGCAGGAATTAGGAAATCGCTGGGAAATTTCACAGACTTCATAGTTTTAACTTACAGAGTATATTTAGAGCAGAAGTTTGGAAACATCAAGATGGGTCCAGGAAGGTATCAAAGAAAGAGGAATTTGGTGAGATGAGCCCATGCAGGAATGATACAGAATCAAAATGTGCTGGAGATGCACAGCATAATCTCCAGGTGGTTTTTGAGTATCTCTGAGGAGGAAGGCCCCACAACACGTCTGGGGTAAGTGTACCAGTGTTTACCTTCACAGTGAAACCAGGTTTCTGTGTTCCTGATGTTTGACAGAATAACCTGTGTTTGTGTGTGCCCATTGCCTTTGTCCTTTTACTGGACACCACTGAAAAGAGCCTGGCCCCAACTTTGCACCCTGCCTTTAAAAGTGCATGTACCTTCAGTGGATGGTGTCCAGGTTGCCCAGTCCCAGTTTGATTTTAGGAAGCATTTCTTTACAGCTAGAGTGGTTAAATACACTAACAGACTTCCTGGAGATGTGGGCAGTGCCCCAAGCCTGCATGTACACCCAGGACTCCATCACCCCAGGTGCCAAATCTGCCATTTGTACTTGTTGAATTTCATAGTGTTGGTGGATTCCCAGTATTCTAATTTATGACAACCTCTCTGTAAGGCCTCTCTACCTTGAGGGAATCAACTGTTTATCTTAATTTAGTCAACAAAGTTAGTTTCACTCAATTTCCATGCCCAGGTTTGGAAGGAACATTGAAGAAAAAACCAAGGAACTATCATTTCAACCTCTACTGGTTTCTCCCATGACAAATAAAATATGAGAAGAAATAGATGAAGATGAAAATACACAAAGAATTCTGCCATTAATGTTCACTCTGGTGCACAAGAAACAAGGCTGAAATCCTGTCTCCAAATCCTTGGATACAATCCTTGATCCCACTAAATTTTACTTTACCTTTTTGCGGGACGGGGCGCTCGAGAGCACCTCGGGGGTATCGCTTCCTGGGCAGGAGAGGGTGTTCCAACTCCCAGGGGAGCTAACTCCTCGATTGGCCTGGCACTCACACAATCCCCGGTGACTCTAAAAAGTCCGGCCAGTGGTGGAAGGAGGGCTCTGCACACACTGCGAAGGTCCAATGAGGTTTATTCTAGGAGCAGGGAAGGATCCAAGGCAGGGCAGGTAGGAGAGAAGCAGGAACACAACCGGGCTGAAGGGACACAGGTGGCGAGAAGCAGGAGCACAACCTAGCTGAAGGGTTACAGGCGGCAAGAGCCCAGAACAGGGCGGGAACAGGGTTTATAACAGTGTAGCAGGCAGGAGGGGCCAGGGTACAATGAACCAATGGGGTAGGGGACCAGGGGAGGAGCAGGAGTGGGGTGATTGGGGATGTACAAATGAGAAGAGGGGAGGAGGGTGGTGTTGACACGCAACCCAATGGGGAAGGGGAAGCCACAGAACTTTCTAGCTGTCTGGGAGAGAGCCACAGGTGACAGACACTTACAGGGGAGTGCCCTCCCAGGGCATCTCCACCCCACAGTCCCTGGGGTCTCCTCCACACCTTTTCCTCTCCATCTTTTAATTACTCTTTCACCCAACCTTACTAAAAGCTTTAAAGTACTCATTCAGTTAAATTTAGTTGATGCTCAGCTAGATTTAGTGCATCATATCCCATAAAATTCCTGTTCCAGAGTGATAACTTCCCCTTTCTTCTTACTACTTAGGAGGAGAAATACTTAAATATAGTGCAATTTCTGCATACACAATAAAGCCCTAACTGAGAAATAATTTTTCAGTGAGAGTGTTCTTGATTCTTTTGTTTCCTGAGGTTGGGGAGTAGTACATAAAATGTATGAACTGGCGGGACATGCAGACCTGATCTTATTTTTAATCTGGATGATGGTCATTTCATTGTTTATGCATTTAAGACAGAGGCTTAAGACTACTGCTCAGGAAAACATTTCACATTTTCAAGACTTCTCTTCCATTTGCAGTTTTGTTATCTTCAACTTTCTTAGGCTGGTATTCAAATAAATATTGTTGAGGAAGTCACTAGTTGCAGTGACCTCTGTGATGGTGTTGGTGATGCCTTGAGAAGGCTGCCCTAGAACAGAAGCTGGACAGAGCTAAAGAATAAAGCAGGGATTTATTGAAAGGCCTCCATGGATCCACCTTGGGCAGCAAGAGCCCAGCCAGGGCTGCACCCAAGATGAACCAAAATGGTCCCAAAATGCACAGCTGGGCATGAGGTCTGTCACTTTTATCAGTTCTGCTCCATTTGCATCTTGGAGTTAATTGCCCAATTGCAGCTTTAGCCCAGGCAGTCCCACCCTGCTTGTTTTTCTCTCTCCAGCCCATTGTGTTTGTGCTCTTGGGCCTGAGATTTGGATCATTTGTCCTTGGTGCCCAGCTGGAGCAGGAATTGTTTTGTCTCCCTGCTCTGTGCACAGAGCTCACCATCCCCTCATGTGAAGCCCAGACCCACACACTAAAGCAGCACAGAACCTGAAAAATAGAAAAGCTCAAACCTGAGGCATCATTGGAGACCCCTTGAAAGATAATTCTGTGAACTCTGTGATGAGTGGTACAAGAGGTCTGAACACCTCTATGCAGCCTGATTTTAAATAAGCAAACCCTGAAAAGTTTTACTCTGGAGTTCTTGTTTTACATGGAAATGTATTATGGGGAAGGTAAACAAGGGAAAAGCTGGTCAGGGTATATTCCCATAAAATAACATGCAGGACATAAAGTATGCTAAATCCACAAGATAGCAAGCAGTGTGCTTTGTTCCCTATTCTACTCTATGCCATCACATTTTCTCAGCCACCAGCACTCAGTGCAAAGCAAAATCTTCACCCAAATCTTCCCCCACCACAAGGAGGGTACCGGAAACCAAAGGGAAAGCAAAACCACCTTCCAAGGCTTGGCAGATTTGGCTTGTGAAATAGGCACTCAATCACCTTTTAGCTTCTTGGACCAAGGAAGAAAAACCAAAACTGTCTGTGATATTTCTCTCCTTGTCCCAAATATGGTGATCAGTAAAATGCAAGGAAAACTGAGAGGAACCATCTCTAAAAATAGCAGAATGTGTTTAAACTAATGTGTTGAGGGCCTTGTCATAGGAAAGCATGGAGTATAAGAAGCTATCACACCTTGCAATTATCAGTATAAGAAGGTTTAACAGCTCAATTCCTTTCTTTTCTTTCTACAACTGAGTTTATCTTCATTCTCGCAGTAGACACAAAACAAGACTGAGAGACTTCAAAGGCAAACACAAGAGTTTTAGGGTTCATCATTAATGTTATTTGATTGTTTTATCACTTTTCCTTCTCATCCCTCACTTGGCACACAAATTTTTCACATATAAGAAATAGGAATTCCTAAGATCTCTCTTAGGGAAGTGAAAGAAATAAAGTGGAGGGGGGTTCTTATCTAAGAAACTAGAAATTTTTCTTTTTAGATTTTCTAAACACTTAATACTGACAATGAAAATGATGAGCAAGCAGTAACAGATTAGCTGGTTTTGAACAACAGTTTCAGTAATAGCTTTTTTTTTTTGTATATCACATGCTTTCATACCTGTTGACCTTTAATTTGAATAGTTGGGACTGAACGTATTGCATTTAATGCTATAAAAGTAGTGGTGTCTCCTTTCAATTAGACTGCAGTTATAACAATAACTGAAGTTCTTCTAGACTTGAGCACAATTCATACCTTTCATTCATTCTCTAACAGATGGTTCCAATCTTTTAAATGACTGTTAAGCTGTATGTAAGCCTCCTGCATGCCCTGCACATCTTTCATTCCAATATTATACTTTAATTGAGTAGCTGTAAATATGATAGTGACATTGTTGTGATTGTCAGTGATAGCAAACACTTGTACCTAAGCAATTCTAGCTAAAATTACTAAAAATTTCTGCTGGAGCACATAAATTTACACCCAAAATGCCCCTATTATAAATGATGGCTTGAACTTTTGCATATTATGAATGATTGCTTAGTTCTTGCCCAGGCAATTAATGTTTTTTGCATGCATAGGAAAATTTTCTGACTTTAGGTGCTGTTTCCAACAGCCAGGTTAACTGATGGTGAGCTGGTAGCCCAGTCCAATAAAGAGTCCTGTTATTTTAGATCTGATTTCAGCTTGCTGTTTTTAAAAGTTACATTTTTCCCGCAAAGATCTCTCTTGCCCCTTGCCCAAGGATAGATGTTTGTGGGTAAATTGTAACTTTTAAAACCAGCAAGCTGAAATAAGAACTAAAATAAGATATAATATCTAAAACAATATCTAAAATAAGGTGGCCCTTCACATTTTCACAGGCAGGGTGTCAGGCCCTTCACATTTCCAGGCAGGATATCACTGCATCATCTGAGATGTCATGTAGAATACACTGCTGGCATCACCTCAGGTGCTGAGGAATCCTCCCCCTGGCAGAGGACAGGAAACATGTCAAACAGCATGCTGCTGCCTCTGGTAGCTCCTGCTGGAAATGGTGTTTAGCCCACCCCCAGGACATTGCTGAGTTCCCAAAGAATGGTTGGTTCTGGCTTTTGGGTTGTTGTCTGCAGTGCCTCCATGAGCCCATAGTGCCTTCAAGCTGCCTTGGCCCCTCATTCCTCTCTCTCTGAGGCACTGCTACAGAACCAGTGTGCTGCTTTAGGACACAAAATAAAACAATGAGGATACTGGGATTTCTAAGGTAAAAAGAGGGTAAGTTTTATTCTGACTCCAACATTTATAGACTTGCAAAAGTGGCAGTGGATTGGAGGGTGACAGTGCCACCTCCCCAATGAGACTGGAAGTCTCATTGAAACCAGCAGTCCAAATTTTTCCTCCTCCATAAAAGAATATAAAACAATAATTTATTTGCATAAAGTGTGTGAGAAAGTTTGTTACAAGAATGTAAACATCAGAAGGCTTAGAAAAATCTTAAAAAATCAGGGCAGCACCAGTGGGCAGGTATTATTATTGTCAACACTTGCAATGAAGGGATGGGAGTGTTTTGGGGCTAAGAATGAATTATTGCACAGATAAACATCAGTCTCAGAGGCTGTGAGATTTTAGAGGAGCAAGCACTCAGCCATAGCTTGAGTGGTCACAAGTTTCTTTGTTACAGGCAATACAGAACTTTCTAACCCAATCAACAGGTTTGTTTTGTTTTTCTAACCTAACACCTTTACTTACTTCTGCTGCACTGTGGATACTTTTGTCCAGTGGCTTCTGTCTCACATCCACATATATTCTTCTATTATAGCTTCTAAACTCTCAGCTTATTCTATACAACCACAGCCCTACAGTATAAACCCTTCACCATTTATCAATGCAGTTTCCCACTTACTTATTCTTACTTACAACTATAAAAATGTAAGTTTATCATTTTTCTGCTTCATGTCTGTGTATTGTATTTTTACACCAACCCAAGCTTCTCTCGAGGCTGCAAATCAAACCCTCCTAAGTCTGTGGAAGGTTGTGTTTTTCTGATTGCCACAGGCAGGCATCAGGCACTGGATGGAGATCCACTCCTCCCCCTGAGTTAGGGGATGTGGAAACCCAGGGCACCAGGTATATTTCTCTGTCTGCTCTGGGGTGCCCTGACCCCTAGGGGAGCTCTGACTTTGACCCTCACTCATGGAGAAACTTTTCCAGACTTCAAGATA
Organism: Chlorodrepanis virens; assembly: GCA_003286495.1. Taxonomy (NCBI): domain Eukaryota; kingdom Metazoa; phylum Chordata; class Aves; order Passeriformes; family Fringillidae; genus Chlorodrepanis; species Chlorodrepanis virens. The sequence continues at coordinate 393,766 of LTAT01000011.1, read as the reverse complement.
GACTGGAATCCACAAAAGTGTGCAATAGACTACAGAGAGTAGTGTAGGTGTGTCACTTGGTGAGAAATTGAGGTTTGGGGTTTTTAGTATGTTGTGGATGGAAGCAAGATGGAGGGCACAGGGTGTCATCCTGGGTTTCTTCTTCATGCTGCTTCTTCCTTCTTCTCCATGGATTTGGGTGGCATTTTGTAATTGGGCAGAAAAGTCCACATTTTGGGCTCTGTGGGATCAGTTATTGGGTTAAAAGGGAAAATAATCCAGGTGTCAGTACTTAATCGGATAGCTTAGTCTTAAAAGACCTTGTACCAAGAGATTGTTGGCCATTTTGTGCCTTCTAATGAAAAGCTGCAGAACTCACAGCAGTGAGACTGTTTTACTGATAAGAAATAACAAACACCTGAGTCCGAACACCAATTACTGTCTCAAGTGCCTTCAATCCAGACCCAGAAAAACCAAGGACTGGTACTGCCACAGGGGGCCACTGGGTAAGAGCAGATACCAACACTGAATTTTAATCTCTTTCCCAGCTTTGCTGACAGTAATTAAGAAGACACCTTGGTCAGTGCTGTCACCTTGGCATCATGTTTCAGATTTGTTATTGGTATAGGTAACTAAACTGATAGTTTTGTTTGGAGAAAGGAAAGAATACAAGTAGAAAGATTCTCAGCTAATATAAAATTGCACTGATGCCACTGGGGATATGCTGATATTCCTAGCTAAAAGCCTATTTTTCAGTGTCATTGTGGGATCATCAGCTTTCCTGTGTACATGTAAAAGGAGTTTTAACTAATAGACCATAACAAAACTGGAACAGACTTCTTATAAAGAACCAATTTATGAATACCTTTGTAAATTATCCACAAAAATCAAAGATTTATTCTGAATTCTTAACTCTTTCCTAGCTGGTAAATGGTTACTGTGACTTTCTAGCTTAAGGCTCAGATTCTTCATCGCATCGTTGCCATCGCGTAGTCGTCGTCGCGTTGTCGAAGTCGTCAGTTTGTTGACGTTCGCGTCGTCATCGTCACGCCGTTGTCGTTGCGTTGTCGGCGTCGCGCATTCAACGTCGTCGCTTTGTCATCGTCACTTCGTCGACATTCGCGTCGTCGTCGTGTCGTCGTCATTGCGTCATCGACGTTCACGACGTCGTCGTGTCGACATCGTCGTCGCATCGACGTCGTCGTCGCATCGACGCTCACATCGACGACGTCGCTTCATTGTCATCGATCTGTCTACGTTCGCGTCGGCGTCGTCGCGTCGGCGTCATCGCGTCGACAGCATCGCTTCGTCATCGTCGTCGCATCGATGCTTCGTCATCGTCGCGTCGTCATCGTCGTGGTGACATTCACTTCGATGTCGTCGCTTCATCGTCGTCACTTCATCAACGTTCGCTGCGTCGTCGTCGTCGCATCAACGTTGTCGCTTCGTTGACGTTCGCATCGTCATTGTCGCGTCGTTGTTGTCGCGTCATCGCATTGTCGACGTCATCGTCGCGTCGACGTTCGCGTCGAAGTCTTCACGTTGTCGACCTCGTCACTATATCGTTGTCACTTCTTCGATGTTTGCTTTGTCGACGCTCGCGTCGTCGTCGTCGCGTCATCGTCGTCGTGTCATCACGTCGTCGACATGTTCACTTCGTCAACATTCGCATCGTCGTCGTCGCGTCATCGTCGTCGCGTCATTGACGTCGCGTCGTCGTCATCGCTCTGTCGACGTTCACGTCGTCGTCGTCGCTCCATCGACGTTCACGTCGTCGTCATCACGTCGACATCATCACGTCGACAGCATCGCTTCGTCGTCGTCGTCGCATCGATGCTTCGTCATCGTCGCGTCGTCATCGTCGTGGCGACATTCACTTCAATGTCATCGCTTCGTCGTCGTCGTTTCATCAACGTTCGCTGCGTCGTCGTTGTCGCGTCAACGTCGTTGCTTCGTCGTCGTTGTCGCTTCGTCGTCGTCGCTTCAAATGCAGTGCATTTGATTTCTAGATTGTGACTTGGGAGCTAATTACTCACTGAACTCAGGCTCTGAAGCCCATACAAGTTAAAAACCATAAAACTAAAAAATAAGTCAAGATATCTTTCAGCTCATCATCTTGACACCACCTTAGGCTCTCTTACATTTCTTCTCTCATTAGCTGGTATAGGATCTCTGATTTAGCTCTTCTAGAAGATAAGTGGGTGTAGCTACCCAGAAACAGCTGATATTTGTGTCTTTGACAGATGCATCCCCAGCCTCTGTGACACCACTCATTGCCCTGACCTTCACAAACAGTGCATTTTTAATGTCTCTGTGCCTTTGGGGAAGGTCACAGTGCAAGATGGTTTGTAGTCAAGTGTTCACAAGGACCTCACTTGTAACACGGGTTGAAGAGTCACAGCTAACAAAACTTGCTTTGCAGCAAAGTTCACCCATTTTATTTTAAATTTGTTGTTTTCTCAGGGTGTCCTCAGCTCCCCATCTCCCCTCTGAGAATGAGTTGTCTTATTCAGATACGTGATTTAATTGCGGTCAGCTGGTCTCATGTGAAAAAGATAGATTATGAACGGGAGGAACTGCAAGATCCACATTTGAGTTCGAAACTAGAAAAAAATAAAGTCTATCTTTGCCTCTGATGAAGGATCCTCTTTGTGTTGAGCTGGAAATTCTACTGGTATCAGAAAAACTTTTACTCCAGTGAAATAATCAATTCTTGGAAAGAAAAATTTCTAAATCCTTTGGAGAGGTCTAGGCAACCTGAGCACCAGATACATACAGAAATGTGCTGTGGTTTTGAAAAGTAAAGAGTCCCCTCTCTGAAATGTAATGTAGCATTTCCAAAAAAAAGTTGCAGATTGATCCATGAAGCTCACCTTTGAAAAACAATAAGCTCAGAAATAATTTTTGTAGATACCAATCCACCTCAAAGCCCCTTCCTTTTCTATTGTTGTCATAAAATCAACAATTACTTTTTCAAACAATCTCCCCAATTAGCTAGAAAAGGGCAACTGAACTGTTAGCTGAACTTCACTGAGCACATTTTCCTGTAGTAACTTTTACTTTCCATTTTGTGTGCCCTTACTACCTGATTATTTAGTATTTTAAAAAAAAAGGAAGGAAATTACATTTACTCTTAAGGAACTGCAAGACCATGGCCATGTATTCCAGGAGATAATTAGGGTTACTCCCAGCACGGCAATAGTAGAACAGTTAGTTAATCTTCCAACAACACAAGTCCAATTTTGACCCACTCTAAAAGTCATTGTTTAATTTTTCCTGGAAACATTGTCAGAAGGAAAAAGCACCAGCTACACCTGGAAAGGAAAATAATCTTTGTAGATTTAGATATCATTAGCCTTTATCAGCTATTGAGAAACCAACATAGTTTCTCAACAGGATGTCTTTACTTTCTTTGTTAGGATTAATAGCATCTATCACCTTTTATTTTGGATTTTATAGTTGCAATACTTAAAAATTCTCACTTGTCTACCAAATATTACCTTAGGCTGTGCACATAACTGCTGTTTGTCTTCAAAACCTGACAAAAATTAATTTATTTCTTCTTTAACTCTTACAGATGTGGTTCCCCTATCACAATATTTAGTTGGTCTGTTTACTAGACTCTGTATGCCCAAGAGACAGACACATGGAAAAGCTGCAATGTAGCCCCTTTGGAAATTAATTCATACACTCCTGAGAATGACCAATTACTTTAGTCATCATCACTTTAAAAGTCTTAGACTGTGTTAATCAATGCAAATTTTTTTCCAAAACCCTAAGCTGTGTGGATAAATATGTCCTAAAATTTAAGAGGATGCTATTTTTACATTTGAATAGGTGGAATATTCATTGGTCCCTGCTATTAAAAAGCACATACTTTAAAAAACTTTAAATCTTGAACGAAATGCATTTCCACCAGCTCTAATCTACCTGCAATTTATTAATTATTTTTTGTCCTAGAATGGTTTTGTAATGTTGGAATAACAGATATCATTATTCACTTATTTCTTATAAGCTATTCCTATATATTTCTGTATATTCTATATATTTCTATATTTCTATTCCTAAATCTATAAACAATCTTTATGCTTCCCATCTATTCCATTAGATGGGAGGCATGAAGATATGTCATGCAACTCACAGGAATAAATATCAACACAACATGGAACAAGGATGACTGATTATGTTCCATGTAAAAATAGTTTAATGTTTAATCATCAAATGCATCCCATAGCAGGAGTTCTCCCTCTGCACTGAGTGAGATCCAAACTGGCCATGACACCAAATACAGAAAGCAATATTTCCCTGGTTTCTACTAAGGATTTAAGAAAATTATGAGAATGTAAAAGTAAGAGCAGGAAACATTGATTGTATATATATTGTTTGTTTTTCACTGCTCCATAGTCTGCAAATCAATTTGATGGTGTCTATTTCTGATTTTCTGTTTCAAAATCTTTGCTTTTGTTTTTATTACTCACTTTTATTAATTCTTCACATTAGCTGGTCACTAACTCCAGTTTTAAAGCATTTTTTTCCTTTTTTTAAAATTACTTCTTCCCCTTCTTCAAAACCCCTTAGTCTTCCTTCTGCAGGAAATCAAACTGAACTTTTAAAAAATTGTCATTTGCTTTTTTTTCACTGACAGATTTCTCTCATTTCTATATGCTGATCATTTTTTAACAGAATTACTAACCTCAAAGTCTGTCTCATGAAGCTGCATGTCTACCTGTTCAAGGCACAGGTACACTGAAGTATAAATAAAAAAGCACTGCCAGAAGCAGGCACTTACTCCAGATGACATTAAATATTCATTGGTGTCTTGCAAACTCTGAGGCTCCAGAATTTTACAGGCTTTTACTGAGGTAACTACATATCCAAAGCCTGTTTCTTTTGATATAGACATAAATTCTGCCTGCAATCCATACTGATGAGCTTCTTTACATGTTCAACATAACAATTTTGCATGTTTGCTTGCTAGCTGCCCTGTTACAGAGATGTAATAAATGTATGTGGTAGTGGGAAGAAATTGTATTTTGATAAAAGTTGAGTCAGATTTACATGATGGAACTTTCTGCCCCTTTCTCTTTTTCCAGGACTAAATCAATAAATGAGGACAATTGTGTGCAAATGGTGTTTAAATTGGTGTGAGTGGAGAGGAATGAATCCAAGCCTGTGCCTCTGTGTGCAGGGGCAGAATGTGGGTGAGGGTTTATTGTTAATGGGATTTCAGGCTGACAGAGGATGATGAGAAGGAAACTATTCTCTTGCTACAGTAAGTAACACTAAGAAATGAGGGGATGGGAACATTCTGTTGCAAGCCTCAAAAGTTTTTCAGGACAAGGGAATTCAAAAGATTCCTAAAAACTGATTTAGATGAGTGGTGTGCCTTGGTGACCTTCAGTTTATCTCCCTTATTGATTAATTCCAACATATTAAAAAAAATCTATTGGAAATTTCTCAAGGAAAGAGGTCTCTAAGAAAGTATTCAAAGCTCTTTCAACTTGCTGAAGGAGTCAGGACAAGACAGGGATAAAATAAAATGAGGATTATATGACAAAGCATTTTAATAAGTACCTTCTCTATAGCAAGACAGTGTTTTCCCAGAAAAGCTCTGAAAAGGTGAGAGATTCAGGATAGCTTTCAAATCCATACAAGTATTTTCACCTTGCAGTATTTAACCTTTTGGGGTTTGGCTTGTCATATGTTTGCCTTCTTCTCCACTAGTGAGAAAGGTTTTTCTTCTCTTCCCCACCTGAAGGTGCCTGATTCATAAACAATTACTAGTAATAAACAATTACTGGTGTCATCAGATATATGATGCAATTAGCCATTGCTAATTGCAATGATAATTAGCATCTTCTGGTTTGACTTCCAAAGAAAAAATGTTTATTTTAAATACTTCCTTTAAAGTTAAGTATGCCTGTGATATAAGTATATATATAAATATATAATTAATAATATGTATATACAAGTATATATATGTTTATATATCATATAACTGTGATAGTTTTAGGATTTCTTTGCATTTCATCAAGAGTTTAAAATGTTAATCTTGTCATGTATTTTAGAGTTTTACATGTTATAAGCTCTCATTTTTAAACATAGATAATAAAAAGAAAATTAGATTCCAGGAGTGTAAGTGAAATGCCCTATACAGTGTATAACTTAATTTATATGGTCATTTGGGACAGATCATTTCATGTTCAGTGTTTGAGGAAAGGCTAAGAAAACACATGAATAGGAATCTCACAGAAAACAAAGAATTATCACATGCTTTTCAGGTGTTGTCCCTTTCATCTCATGCTAGTTTTATTTACATCAATAGCTGTAAGGGTCACTGGGAAAAGGCTTTTCAGTGGTTTTAAGCATGGTGCCAAGTCTGGTGTTCACAAATATTGTCACAAGTGTGATTTTGGCCAAGTTTCTGCTAATTTTAACAAGCATTGCGTGATACTTGGCTGTCTTGTTCCCCTTTTTTTGCCTAAACCACAACTGCCTACATCTTCAGAAGATTATAATCAAACATTTTTTCCACATTTCAGAAATTTGGATGCACACTAAGCATGATTTTTAGGAAATTTCTGAAAATTTCTTTGGAAATATCTTTTTTTTTTTTTAATTTCAAGAGGATATCCTCTCTGCAATTTCCCCCATGGATGAATGGTAAACTGTGTAGCATGTACAAAACAGGAGGATGAATCCCCCATTTTATAAACTGAATGGTTATGGTGTGTTTTAAGAGAGATAAGAAATTCTCACAGCTCCATTTGTTAGTCTTGCTATTTCTTCTCAGCTGGGAGAAGACTTCCACAAAACACATTTGGAATGTTATGCACTACTTTGCTTCATTTCTATTCCCATTTGCTAGTGTCTTTCATCACCTTTATAAAGACTGTATTTTATTTTTTGCCTTCGGCTGATGAGAATTACGCAGCAGAGTCTGGAGAAAGGCTACATTAGGAAATTTGAAAGGCGTCTATCATAATCAATCTTTCATTTTTCATGTCTTCTCCCTGTGCTCATAAATTACATTTTGTACTTCAGAAGGGTTAAGAATTTGTGAGCTGAATTCCAAGATGGTCCTTCTGTGTGGCAAGGAATGCATTTTACATTCCACAGAGTGGAAAAGAGCACAAATATTTGGTGGCTCAGCACACATCCGTTGTCTTGCTCTGCACTGAAACAGTTCATGACTCCTGCTCTCTGCTAAGTGCAGTGTAAGGGTGCAATCACTTGAGATATCTCTGATTGAACTCAGCATGGAGAGCTCCAAAGTACTGAAGAGGAAAGCATTTTTCTCCTTCAGATATGTGTCACACAAATGCCACACCACTTTCCATAGCAGGCAACCTTAAAATGGCTCCCTCTCGACCCATGACTAAAATGTTAGGGTACTTTCTGGAATTCTGTCCAACAAGATGTGATATGATGGGCTCCCTTAGGTGGAAATATTGTGAGTATACTGTGTCCTACATCCCCACTGAAGCTATAGCTAATGGCAGGGGCTTGCAACAGGATGAGCTTTAATGTCCCTTCCAACTCAAACCATTCCTGATTCTCTAAGTTCTACAGTGATAAAGAGCACTGATTTATAAATACACTCTAAGTTTAATTTGTTTACCCATGGTAGAGATAATTTTTTTTTTCCCTTTCATAAGTGTTGTATTTGCTCTGTTCATGTATGAATGATTGCAAAATGGAGTTGTTAACATATGCTTTAACCTCACATATTGCTGAGGTTTTCTTCAAAGATTCTCTTTTAAAAATCAAAATTATTTTGGAATTGTTATTCTGTACTATTAAATTTGGGGAGCAATTCAAAGGCAAATCCCACTATATGAATCAATCCCTGCTGGATCAAGTTAGTGCCTTATAAAACATTGCTAACTATCTGTTCTCTTAGTAGATGAGTTGTGTTGGCTTGTGGTTTGTTAGAGCAGCAGTGGGAAATGAATTCTGTAATTGGAATTCCACAGACAACAACTTTACACCCCATCATTCCCAAAACATTCAATGGAAAGGACCATTCAACCATACCTCTATAGATTTTAATTCCTAGGTTTATTCATGGGTTATTATCCTAGGTTTATTCATTTATACACTAAATTAGTGTTAGAGATCATAACCTCTGAAAATACAGATACATAGCATTTTGTGCACCTCATATGCTCTGAATTCTGAAAATGTTGGCCATTTTGGCCAATTTGTGCCTTTCAGATCTCCTTCAGAGTGAAAACATTCACCTGTCTTCTGGTAAATGGAACAAACCAAGGAAATTTAACCCAGCTTCAGATAACTTGTGTTAGGCAAAGTCTTGCTGATAGCTGATTTGGCATTTCATTTCTCAGGAGTATTTCTAGGTGGCATGTAAACACGGCGATAATATGTCAGCTTCTTCTTAATAAACATAGTCCTGGTCCTGGTGAGTTTAGACTTCAGGTTACATATTTGCTTAAATTTACTCTTCCACATTTGGTGGATGTAACAACTTCTGCAGGGTTCCCTTGCCCTCATCTTGTTACTGTCCCCAAGTGTCCACTGCCCCAGAAAAGACTGTTTTATTAATTTTATTTTATTTTTCCCCCTCCTAGATTTCCTTACCTGGAACTGACCACTCTAAAACCAGCTGGGCTCTTTAATCTGCAGCTGCTCTCTCTGGTTCAGGATGTGCTAAAAAGCTGCCCTGGTGCACCAGAGGAGATGTTGGTGGGTAGGAAGGAACTGGAGTGGAGCCACAGCATTTAGGATGGAAGTCTCCAAAGAAATGAAAAGGAGATTGGAGTCAATAGCAAGAAAGTTTCAGGAACCAAGATGGAAAGGATAAACACTTTCTTATTTCAACCAAGATGAAGTTCTCAATACATCTGACAGTAAGATTTCACAGGGATTGCAGAAACCAAGATTTTCCCAAGTTCTCCATGATCAAAAGTTGCTGTATTAATGAACTCCAGGTAATTTGTTTTCTAAAATACTCCAAGATTACTACCTTTCATAAACATTTATGGTGGGTTGGCTCACAAATGTGTTAAATCATTCACTATGTCATGTTTGGAGAAAAGGTCAGAAATAGCTCTCCTAAAAACTTCCTATGAAAATATGTTGCCTTTTCAGAGGGTGAAACACTTTCAGCTGAAATACTTTTATAAAGTAAAATCTTCTAAACAAAAAAATCAATTTTGCCATTAGGAATGCATGTGATGAGGTTGTAAAAATAACTTCTCTGCTTTAAACTTCTGTGTCAGTGCAATTCAATTCCTGTGCTGGCATCAGCAATTCCATATGTGAGCATCGTGTGAATGCATTCTTATTTCTCAGCTAAGCTGACTTTAACTGCCAGTTATGGCTGCAATACAAAACTTGTTTGAAAGACACTGACCTAGAGAAGCTTGCACTAGAATCCTACAGTGAGTTAGTGGAGTTTGATGAAGGCTGGGTGGTGGATTTACCTTGATCAGGCCCTCACCCAGCCAGCCTCTCACTTCCCCTCCTCAATGGGAGAGAAGAGAAAACAAAATGAAAAATCTTGTGGGCCAAGACAAAAGACCATAAAATCATTTACCAATGATTCTCATGGGCAAAACTTTGCGCTTGGGAAAATTAATTCTATTTATTCCCATTTGAAAAAGACTTGGAGGATGAGAACAAAAGACAAAAATGAAATCTCCTGTGCCATAAGTTTCTCTCTGCTCCTCCTCCCTTCTCACACTTATCCCCTGCTCCATGCCAGGTCATTTCATGTAGTCCTTCACATGAAGCCATTCCAGCAAGGAATCTTCCCCAGACTGCAGTCCTCCAAGATAAATCTGCTCCTGAGCGGGCTCCCTGTGGGTCACAGCTCCCACAGGAAATGTTCCTCTTCTCCCACATATTGTTTTCCAGCCTCTCAATATTTTAACTTGGTTTTAACAGATGATGATGATATAATCTATTTATCACTTTGTATATTCCACAGTAATAAAATATAACCTATAAACAGCTCATTGTCAGTGTCAGAACATGCTGTTCCTTTCAGAACATGTCTGGGAAGAGATTCTACTGCAACGGGTGAAATTCCATCTTTAAACCAGGAGTGCATTTGTCCAGTTGAATGTAAGAAAAATTTGTTGCTGTGGGATGTCACATCTTTTTCTGAATAAAAATGTTAATACATTTCTGTGTTACATGTTTCAAGATATCCTTGAAACCCCATTCTCAAAGTGGGTGTGCTGATTTTAATACTGCCAGCTGCTCAAGTTTAGGTACAAAGCAAATGCAAAACAATGTTTTTATCCAAGCTCTGCTCACTTCATGTTTGTCCCATTCTTATATTCATTCCCAGACATTACTTTTTGAGCATCATGTAAGGAAATTGTTGGAGCTTGCTCAGTTTGACCATCCTGAATATCATTATAAATATAAATATAGGAAATATTTAAGTAAGTATTACTTAATAATTCTTAAGTAATAGTTACTTAAATAATGAGTATTAATAATAATTACTTAATAATAAATATTATTAATAAGTATTTCAAACATAATAATCTTTATATTGATCACTTAAGCATACTCTAAGCTTTTTATTTGTACAGAAAATTGAGAAATGGTATCTCAGAAGATCATTGGAAGATTATTGAAAATAGTCAAACCTTCCTAAAGTTTTTGGAAGCTGGTGATAAAAAGCATATCTAAAAAAGCTAATTGCACTACATTGAAAAACCATGCCTTTTTTGCTGTTCCTCTGAGTTCCTCCGGGGTTTTTTTTTGTGTCAAGAAGTGGAAAACACTATTTTTTTTTTTTTCTGGTAACTTAATATTTTTACAGAGATTTTCTTAGGAATAGCAGAGGATTCATTACCAGCTTTTCCTGCTATAAAATTGAGCGATGTCTGTTCACTGCCACATGTGAGGACACACTATGGCACCTCTAACTGGATTGCCTTTGGTGGAAGCCCAGCAGGCAGAGTAGATTAATGAACTTCTTGTTAGCAGTCAAAATGCTGTCCTGACAATGCCAACTGGATGTCTGCTGGAATCAATTGGAGCTGGAGTTCAGTGAATGATTTGTGTCCTCTACAGGAACCTTTAAAGAAGGTGATTAATCAGCTGCATCAGGTGATTGGTTAGTTTTTATTGCATAGTTTTGTTAGGTCAGAAACTTTGATAGTAAAGAAGACTTAGGTAATAAATGGTTTAAAACCTCATTGAAACGAAAATAGGTTTCTAGGCTTTTTATTTCACCTAATAAACAATGCCCCTGACAATCTTCTTCCTTGTTCTGCATAAATTGTAGTCCTATATAATTTCATCAAATCAAATCCACAGGCATAGGGTCATTTATGCAAGAGCTCAGTCTTCTGTTTCCTAGGTAACAGACTCATCAAGAGATGAAATATGGCCACCCACTTTCTTATCCTCTGTTATTTTTTCATGTGTTAATCCATATAATTCATTAGTTTCCATTTCCTCCTCATACTTCCCCCTTTACACTTGGTTGCTCTGTTTGCTTGGATGTTGAACACTTATTTATTTATTCCATCATTTGTAGACAAAATAGAACAAGTATTTAGAAAATTTAAAATTGGACAAACTAACATACTAAAGAGTGCTACAGGTGGATCCTTTTTGCTCTGAGGGAAGGAAGAAATATATCTTTGCAAACTTGTACAGCTCTGCAGGTAAATTGAGCAGAGCAAGAAGATTGGAAATGTGGGGTTTTTTTAAATTTCTTCATCTTTAATTCTTAATTATATAGAATTTAGTATTATTATTTCTATAATCAAATTTCAATTAATGCTTGCATTTGAAAATAATAGGAAAGTAAATTCAGCAGTCACATTCTGTGTCAAGTCTAAATGTTTCTATTGCATGGAAAAATTATTCATCCATCACATCTAGATAAAGACACTTTTGCTATGGTCCAGCAAAAAAGTGTAATTGTCAAATCTACTGTATTCTGTCTCTGGGTGTTGAAATTTTTGAAAAAGATGATGCTATCTCTATTGTTAAAATATTCCTGAAGGTTCTCATTTGCTGCTTTTTGTTCCTGACCAACACCAAGCAGTGAACTCCAACTTGTTGGCATTTCATGGCTCTTATTCTCACAACACAGTCTCTTTTTATCTCCTTTTGGCTGACTTCACCAGGCCATGGTAATTGCTCCGCAACAAAATCTGCTAAAATCTCTAAAGCTCCATGGTAAAGCCTGGATCGTGGTTGTTGAATATCCTCTCCTTAGAATTCATAGTAACAATAGCTGCAATTGATCACAGAATGATACCAAATTAGGCTCTGTTCAGTGTTCCACTGGGAGATTTTCTTAGCACTTCAGTGCTGGAGAATGAGGTGCAGCTACACCAGTAACGAGGCCATTTGGTTTCCTCTGCTTCCTCAAGCCTTTTCAGCTTGGGGCGTAATCCAATTATTTGAAATGTAAGCACATTGATTGCAAGTACAGAAAGCCCAAATGGTGTTCTCTAAATCTCTTTGAGGAGAGTGACTCACCCAAATTGCATTCAGCTTTAGAAGAGCAAAGATGTTCAGAACATTTGCTCATACTGCTTTTGATAAATACAGTTAATTACACAGTTCTGCTGGGCATTGAAACACCTTTCTTGAAACCCAGGAAGCAGAAGAGAACAGTCAAAGAAACCATCCTCTCCCAAAGACTTCTTTGTAATATAAATATTCTTTGAGAATGAAGAAAGACTAAAATCAGGAGCTTCAAAGAGTACAAAAGGACTGCATCAAGACTTCCCCAAAACAGAAGCCAAAGTTTGATTCTATGATTTTATCTCTAAGTGCATAAGAAAATTATCTCCTCCTCATTACATATTTACATATATTCCAGCCCATGCTTATAGATATTTAATTTATCACCCATATTTAATATTTTTACCCCTTGAAATTAAACAGGGGTTTGAAATTTTTCTCTATCTTCTCTGAGACAAGAGAATTTGTCTTAGGAAGACACAAGTAGCAGGGTCAGGACAATACCTGATTTAAATGGCATCTTGAATATCCTTGGGAGCTGCCTAGTGTGTCTGTCTTGCAGTCAGCATTCAGAATCCACACGTTTTGGTCAGTGTGTGATAGCTTGTCACACATTATAGGCTATTATTTGTCCTAATTAAGAGTTTATAATGGATTCTTAAAACTGTCCTTCTCCTTGTTCTCCATCTTTGCAAAGTTTTTGTCTGCTCAAATGTAAAAGACATAAACTTTAAATGAGAGATGGAAGATGCAAATGTCAAGATTTTTCTCCCATCTTTTCTGGAACATGAAGGCCAGCTGCTCCTTTAGAGTTTTCTTAAGCCTCCCAAGCATCAGCAGTTTCTGTATCTTTCTTTTGAATAATTGAAGTTTTAGCTATTTGTAGCATCAAAACTTTGTACTCTTTTGTCCTAAGTCTTAGGATTTCATCTGTGTGACTATCAACCCTTGCAGTTGTTAGAAGTTCTCTTTCTATCACTGATGAAACCTTCTGTAAACTAGATAGGAAAACCTTTCCAAACTGTCCATTGATCTTTAATACTAATATACCTGCATATATCACCTAATAAATTAACCAATTATTGAATATATTAATATTACAATAGCTAGGAATACTAAATGCTGAGTCAGAATTCCATAAAATTCTATATGGCCATCTTTTTTCTTGCTTTTTTGAATCATTTTGAGCCAGTCTCTCATTTCAGTCAGGAGAGAGCAAATTGGCTTTTGATGCCCTGAATGCAAGACCCACATCTGGTAAAAATAATTAAATAATTAAATTGAAAATAATTAGCAGCTTAAAAGTAAAATAGGATAAGTGAAACTGTATAAATGTGTTGACACAGGAAGAATGTCACAGTTCTCTTTCTTAAGAAGGTGAATGGAAACCAAAAATGAAGATCCATAGGGACAGAATAAAAATAGACTCCACTGCTTAAATGCTCTGAGGGTCCTCAAAGGTCTGCAGAGAAAGTGAGAGTTGAAGTGAAAAACATCTTGTTTAAAAATCTTCACTCATGAGTGACACTTTTAGCATCACAGAGGATTTTTCTTCCCTGTTTTGCCTGGGGAGGCATTCTCTCAACCTGACAGGCTTTTTGGTGGTGCAGAGATGTGCTTGGGAGTGTGGAGGAATATTGTGACTTTTTGACTCCTGGTGTTTTCTGAGAGGTGACTTTCACCTGGGAACAGCCTTACCCCAGGCTGTGGAGGCATCCTTCAAAGAGCACTGAGGGGCTCTGCCTGTGTGCAGAGTGAAGGTGCCCAGCAGAGCAGGGAGAAGGAGCTGACACCTTGAGAAAGGAAATGAAAAGGAAATGAAGCTTTAGATGCCTCCTTGGACCTTCCTTCTGTAGTGTTGTGAGGTCCCCAGGACAAGGTGAGAGATGAGAACTTGACACCATGTTCTCAGAAGGCTGATTTATATTATTATATTATATTATATTATATTATATTATAT
>LTAT01000011.1:335321-347557 GCA_003286495.1 Chlorodrepanis virens | reverse complement strand
TTTTTTTTTTTTTTTTTTTTTTTTTTTTTTTTTTTTTTTTGGCTTCGTGGTTTTTTTGGGGTTTTTTTTTTGTTTGTTTCTTTGTTTGTTTAGGTTTTTTGCTTTTGTAATATTTTCTCTGGTCCAGTAGTTGTGGAGGGGAGTGATGGAGCAGCTTTGTTGGACCCCTGGCCTCCAGGCAGGGTCAGACCACCACAGAAGCACTTAGAGATCCTAAAGTAAGGAGTACTGCAGAAAATATTATTTTACACAGGGGTTGCATTTCTTCAGGAAACATAAACTGTAGTTGTAGAATAACTGGTCTGGTTTACAGACACATGTGAGTATCATAAAACACTTCTTACTTGCCTTGTTAGTCTGTCTGCTAAGAGGGGATGAGCAAAACCAGCCAGGAAATAACCTAATTTCAATGTAGAATCAGCAGGCATGTGTGGGATTTGTTACAATTTCAAATGCTCTGGTTATGATATTAATTTTAGATAACTTCCCAAAAAGCTGTATTGAAAATATGAATGAAAACATAATCAAAATTAGGAAAATGCTATAAAATTTTTCTCAGACGTTATATTGCAGACAAGAAAAACATTCAATAATTGGTTGTATTGTCAGGGAGCACAACACAGGCTTCTGAGATTAGAAAGGTCTTTGATTTATTTGAGAAATTAGGTTTGGAAACTGGCAATTCACAGTTTATCCTGTCAGGCTGAAAACAGCACTGTTGAGATAGAAGAGTTTGCTTCCATCGTGGAGTGAGACAGACAGGCAGTTATATCTTTAGTTTTATCTCAAGTGTTTGCACTTAAATCCATTGGAATAAATGTTAAAAATGACAGTATTATAGCTCTGGACCTCAGCTAGGATTAAAATGAAAAGACAGTCACGTCTGACTCAAAAATTAGCTACCTGATGTGTTAGAACTCTTCCTGCTCAATGCTTCAAATGAGAGAGATTACAGTGAGGTTGAAAGGCAATAATGGGAAAATGTATGATCTCCGATTTCAAAGTCTGATTCATTGCTAAACTCAGTGAAGTCCGACATGTTTGGAAGGGAGAAAGTGGAATCTCGGAGCTTAAATTCATGCACAGATGATGATTTGTTCATGAAAATTCCCCCACAGAAGTGAGACACAGAATATCCTTATAGAGTGAGCAGGACCTTGTCTCTGGAAAAATCCTCTTTGCCCAGGATTTCTTCTCCTGGGAAGCTGAGAAGCCTCAGGGAAAAACGAAAACAATAATTATCTGCTTGCTTCTCCTGTGTTTTGCTGCCTTGGAATGTGGTCTGGAGAGTGTTCATCCAACAGGTGGTTGGTTGGTTGGTTTGATGTTAATTGTTTTAACATAATGACCAATCACAGCCAGCTGTGTCAGGCTCTGGAAGCAGTCACAAGTTTTCATCATCATTCTTTTATAACCTTCTGTTTGTGTCCTTTCTTATTCTTTAGTATAGTTTTAGTATCACATTCTTTAATATAATGTTAGTACATAAAATAATAAATTTGCCTTCTAAGAACATGGAGTCAGATTCTCATTCCTCCTTCATCCTGGGGACCCAGCAAATACCACAGGACCTCACTTCCACTACTCCTGGTCTTAGATACTAGAGGCAGCAGCACTGGAAAAGCTGAATTCATCCAGAATTCAGATGTGTGCATCATTACCAATTCTGTCCTAGATTATTTGACAAGTAGTCAATGTGCTCTAAAGCTTCAGCTATTATGTTTATGGACCTGATGGATGAGGGCCAGAAATACTCAAGCTCATTATCTGTCACTCTGTCTGTGAGCATCCCTAGCCATTCCATTCCTCCTGCATCACTCCTGGAGAATTCTTCTCCACTTTATTCACTCTTGCTGCTGAGATCTTGAAATCCCCCTTTAAAAATAACACTTCAACTAGATTTTAGTGTCAGCCTTTCTCCTAAATTATATTTTTTATTTTTTTTTCCTTTGGAGCAGCCTTACTTAGCACTGCTCCAAACCAAACCCCAAATACTCTATAAATCTAAAAATTAAAAGGAACAGGAACTTGACCTGTCAGTACACTTTTGTGGAAAATCAATTTCTTAGATCCAGTTATTGCTAACATGTTTTTAACGGTGGGGATTCTCCCTTCCTGTAGCTCTGATTTCTTTCTTAGTTTTGTTTTTTACATTAGCCCTTTTTTCAGGGATCATCTGCTATTCATATCTGTATAATTTATAACACAGCTATGTCCTAATCTCAGTTTAACCCTTTTAAGTGTGTATTTTGAATAAATTCAACTAATTAGATTAATTTTTAATGTACTCTATGCAGACAGACTCCACAAAGTCCTTCAAGAAGATAAACTACCTTGTTTCTGTAAAACAATTGTCTCTGTTGAAGGCAGTATAAAAGAATACATCCCCAGATTTAAGGTTCATTTATTTCTTAACAAAAAAAAAAAAAGAGGCAATTAGTTATGTATGACTGTCTTAAATAAAAATGAGAAAATAGATTAAATTACTTGGTTTTGTCTCTGCTTTAACTGGGGACTGTTTTTTTTTTTAATTGAAACAACTATTTTTTCAAAATTTCACTTTAAAACCTCCTATGCAATCTGTCCAAATAAATCCATTTCTTTGTTAACCTAATGTTTAATGGAGACTTTAAACCTTGAAACTATCACATCTCATTGATATGATATTGCTATGATCAGCATGTGACTGGAAATATCCCAGTCACCATCCGTAAAAGAGTTAAAAAATTGTGTCTGTGGCACTTGAGGATGTGGTTTCTTGGTGAACGTGGTGGTGGTGCTGGGCTGATGGCTGCACTTGATGATGATCTTAAAGGTCTTTTCCAAATTTAATGATTCTGTGATTCCAAGTCAAGGAAAACCAAAGCCAAATATTCACTCCTCTGAGTTGAAAACTTTTCTGATCCAGTAGGGATGTGAGGGGTTTTTTTGTTTTGTTTTGTTTTCCTTTATTTTCTTCAAGAAGGATTGAAACAATCCAAAATCTGACTGTTGTAGGAAAAAATGCCTGAAGTCCAAGGTCATGATGGTGCTCTGGAACTTGGACTGCTGTCCTGCTCATAGTGACAAATGTTCTGGCATTGGAAAATAGATCTGAAACTATTTTACCCTGTGAGGAAAGCACTGCTGGTGATGCCTAAAGATTTTTACCTTTTTCATAAATTGGTAGCTTTGTAGGTTGTTAATATACACATGTATAGTTCCTAGATTTTGTTTGTTTGTTTTCAGAATTAGCTTTAAAGGTATAAAACTTATTTTTGGGGTAGATAGATAAATGGGGATATTATTTAGTATTATAAAGTTCCTTTAGGAAATTTTATTTTTATATTGTCAGTTTATCATTAAAACTTTTTCCTGTATACTTTTTTCCTGTATACTTTTTTCCTGTATACTTTTTTCCTGTATACTTTTTTCCTATATACTTTCTAATCTCCTCAGAAATGTAATTAAAATTAAAAGCTGGTTGCTTCTACTAGAATTTATGGCTGATCTCAAAAGAAAAATAAAATTATTACATTTTACTTTTAAAAAAGTAAAATGTAATAATTTTGTGGTTTATAGTTTATTACATTGGGTTTTCTAGAACATCTGTCTGCTGATGATTCAGCAAATTTTGCCTTCCAGTTGTGACTGTGGCTCAGTCTACACTGGAAAGAGCAGCCAACAGAGGGGATGGAGTGGTACCCACAGAGCCTTCCCTCCTGCATGGGCTGGAAATCAGGGCAGAAATTTAGAAATATGGACTGGCACAAACCAAGACATAGAGCTGTGGGCTGGAGAATGAGAAAGTAACAGAAAAAGCCAGAAACAAGGATTTTTAATGCCAGCTGAGAACTTCCATTATCAGGTCTTGAACCTGACTCAACCAAAGCTGGCTTGGCATGGCATTTCAATTAAAAGCTGAGAAGACTTGACACTGATAGAGATGAGCAGTTTTTAATTAAATATCTCTTGAAAGATCTTGTGAAACAAACTAGGACAAAGTTCTTCCAATAGGCCAAATACAGCTTAGTGCAGCCTAATTATTCACTAGCTAATTTCCACAATTACCTTTTTTCTTCCTTTTTTAAGAATTCAGGTGCATCACAAGAAACAGTGCACTGAAAACACCAAGTCATCATTCATTACTGAAGATATGCTACCCAAACTAAAGGGAAGAATGAACTTCAGTTGTAATAATGGGATTTTCTGCACATAATTCCATTCCACTTTGCAAGAGAAAACCAAGACTGTACTGCCAGAATAACCAGCATTTCCATCTCTGAGAAAGAAAAGTATTTTCCTACAAAGTACTTGTGTGGTTAGATCACCCTTAATAGAGTTCATGTTGGGGCTTCAGCTTCATTCATGATTTAATCTGACAGATTAAAAAATAAATGTGCAAATCAATATTCATGAAGCAGACACATACCAAGTCCATGTAATGGATTTTTGTTTATTTTTATGTTTTATTCATTTAATTTACTTTATAAGACATGCTTACAACAAAATATCTTTCTACTCACACATTAAAAAAGGAAGTTAAAAACCACTAAGCACTGGCATATCTAATATTATCTCAAATCTCAGAATTTCTTTGTCAAGTAGAAACACAAAATAGCATGAAACCTCTACTTGGGGCAGCTTCTTCTCCATAAAATTTGCTTTGCTAGACACTTAATCTTCCCATAATTAGGCAGTCCATTGGTAACATGTGGTTAAACTAGAAATTGATGTTGTAGTTAATAGTTTGTATCGAATTATAGCTGCAGTTAAGCAATCAAGTCTTAAAAAGGCAATTTTATTTTCTGGTGTTAAATAACAACATGAAGTTATTCAATCCCTGTTTGTAGAAAACTCCTTAATTCTCTACCTTCCTTATCTTCAACAGATTTGGGATAACTTTAGGGGCAAATTATGTCAAAAAGACATTTTATCTCTCTGCCACTAGGTCTTGGAATGATAAGGTGTTGAGTGAACTGAGAAGTGAGCAGAGAAACTGACATGTCAGAAACTTTTGTGGCAGAAAACTCATCTCCTTGAGGGACAGGCAGTGCTTGGTAGCACCTCTGAGCAGCAAAGCTTTGAAAACACCCCTTTAGCTCCTCTCCCCTCTCAGTTACCTCTCACTCCAGTGCCAGCCAATATTTGAGTGTGATGATCATGTTCACTCAGCATCACAGCTCTGGGTTATGAGTTCCAGAGAGACACGAAAATGTTCCACTGAATTTGTCTTGTGTTGAAGTTGTTCATCAACAGACTATATAAAATGACTTAGCAGCTGGTATTTATGGTAGATAATAAAATCTGAAGGAAAACAATGATGAGGAGCTTGTAATATGCTGAATTATGTGCCAGAAGTGCAGATAGCTTGGATGTCTGCAAATGTGACAATGGAGTAACAAACCAGTGTTTCCTGACTTTTGACAGATAAAACGAATTTTTGAACTTGTGAGTTGGGTTATTACATTGGCCACCTCCTTCCAATGTGCAATAATTCTACAAAGAGAATTGGAATATTACAGTTAGAAGGAAACTTCAAGGAGCTTTACATCTTTTTCAGTTCTCAATGCCAGTCACAAGTTTTGGCATTCCATTTCAATATACTCCAGTTTTGCACACACTTTGTATATTAGAGTGTCATCAACAGCAACATACACAGAATTTTAACAGTTCTTACGCCCAGAATGACTTCTGCAGTTCCATTTGAAATAAGCAAAACTGCTGAATCAAGATAGAAACAATTTGGTAACTGACGGAGAGAAATAAAATCATGAAGTGATGCAAAGGCTGTCATTCACAACCTTTCAGAAGCAGACCAGTGCCCTGACAGTTCCCAAGAAAATGATGGCTAAACCTTCTCTTTCCCAGTCTTCTGCAACTCTTGAATCACTAGACAGGTTTGTATCTCTTTTATTCATTATCCCAGCAGAGACAGGTGAAGAATATTTATGCAAAACAAGCTGTCCAAAAGCACAGTGGCTTAAGCATTAGGCCAAGACAAATGATTGGGTTGTGAGCTTCCTTTTAGTCCAGCTGAGATCAACAACAGCTCTCTGATCCAGTGGATGTGGTATAGGATACACACCTGAGTAAATGGGCTGCCAAGAGGAAAAATAATGAGTAGGTATTTATTCACATAAACATGGTAAACCTTTTCCATATGAGGACAAACAATAAAGTTTAGGATCTTTCTCAGAAGAATAAAATCTAGCTTTCTGAAAAGAGGTTAAATTACAAGGGCAACGTATTTTGGTCCTCAAAAACAATTTTGGCAACAAACAATCTGCCTAGGAATTTCATCTACTGATCTGACCACAATTTATGTTGACAGCAAGAAACCTGTAGGTTTACTCTTCACAAATAAGTAAATCTTGCAGCAAAATTCTATGTGTGATAAATTTAATGTTCAAAAACAGGTGAGTGCTGGATTTTGAAGGCTAACACTAATATTCCTTAAAAACCTTCTTATATTCCTTCAAATAAACCTTCAAATATTCCTTGAAAACCTAAGTATCTTGTGCCATTTCTAAAGCAAGGAAGTATTGAAAAATAGGAGACTATCACTACATATGTGTGTAAATGCTACAAGCTAACTGTAAAAATTCTATTACCAAGCAGTCCATTTTTTGCCTGTTGCCTTTAATTTTACCAATTCAAATTGCTAAATCTAATTTGTAATCCTGTAGAAGAGAACAAGGCACCAGGGATTCCCACAGCAGTGTGTTCTGAAATTGGAACACATGGGGTGTTTTGAACCAGCAATGTGCTGGTTTGGGTTTGTGTGGGGTTTGGGTGGTTTTCAGTGGATTATTTCTTTTTTCCCTCTAGTTTATTTGGGCTGTATTTGACTTTCATGATAATTTAAGAGTCAGATTGATTTCATATAGGATTTTCACAGCCCTGGGTTATTTCTTATGGTGACAAAATGAAGGCATTTATAATCAAAGACATAAAGTGGCAAATGGTCCAGAGGTATTTTTCTATTAGAGAAAGGAATACAATCCAGTGGTTGCAACTGTTGGAAATCCAGTGCTCCTTTTCACTAATGATTCATTCTTGGTGAAGCAAACCAAGACACATGGGGGATTTCCATAATTGCAGGGGAATTCAGGACTGATAACTTGATTAAAGAGAAGCATGGTGTTTTGTGGGAATTGAGATTAAATGTTTATAAAAAAAAAATTGGTAACATAAGTCTATAAACTGTACACTGATAAAATGGCTTGGTCTGGTAAAACAATAATTCAAAGAAACAAGCCAAAAGGAATGTTTTGCTGTTTTGCAATTGTGATACCTGTCTGTGTAAAGAATTTGGTTTCATGGGTTTTTTTCATCTTGGTCTCAATGGTTATTTAGTGCAGGATGATTTTTGCAGAACATTTAAGGAATGTATACATTATTAGTAGCATCATATTTTTGGGGACAGTGTCTTGATCACTACCACCTCTGTCTGTATTTTTTTAGATCAGGACCTCTAACACCCCTGGTGTGTTCCTATGAAAACCTATCTTTCCAATCAGATCACTGTTTTTATTAACATCTTCTCCTTAATACCCCTACATATTTCTTTTATATAATTGGGCTGGAAAACAATGATGATTCATGTTATAAGCTTATCAAGGAGTTTTTACAAAAATAAGTAAACACATTCTTAGACAGGATAATGGTTTATCAGCTGCCCTGAATTGTTTCCTGTTTAAAATCCTTGTTATGAGAACATGTTTTCACATATCAGTTCTTTCAGTATTTAAGGATGGAGGTTATTTTGTTCCCTTAATTGAATGCACTGAGACCTTTGACTAATATTCCAGTTAGAGTCAGTACCACAGTCTCATCCCCATTACCTCTTCCTTAGTGAAAATTAAAGCATGGTCTTGATTTTGGAGCCTTCTCTTTTAAAGGCTAACTTCATTGTCAAATGCCTTTATAGCAGATCATCTCCCCTTCTTCCTTATTTGTTTTAATTTATATGACCACAAAATCTTTCCCCATCTGTTTTAACACCTTTTTTTTCAAAGACTAGTTTATCTTGATTGAAGCAATGTACAAATTCTCTTTCTCTTCTTGATTTTGAGGCACATCTTCCTTCAGCCATTAATTTTATCACTGCCTGGTGTTTACCCCTAACAAGATTACAGGAGGAGTTACTCATCTCCTCAGATTCAGAGTCTTCTCTTGTATTGTTTTCCTTCTTGTACATGATATGAGATTAAAGAAGTAATATATATCTGGAAATGAAAAATCCTATATAACTTTAGGCTCCTTAGTTTCCTTCATCAGCTCATTCCCTGAAACTCTCAAAGGCTTTCTGAAATGAAAAATGTCATCTAAAAATAAAAACCACAAAAAAGCAAAACAAAAAAAAAATGCAAAGGAACAACTCTATGCAACTTATCTATTCTTACAGTAAATGAGCAGTTTTCCTACAAACTGCCCACTTGTTAAAATTAAATCTGTACTACCATTAACCCTCTTTTTATTTATTAGATTATTTGAGAATTGGAGCAGCTTCAACAGTAATTCTTATTTAAGAAGATTATCATTCTGTATGTGAAACACTAGTTTTCTCCCCTAATTGCAACTTGGTTGGGTTCAGTTAAACAAACCCAGTGTTACTGAACCAGTGAATATCCTGAAACACATTTCTGAGACACAGGTTTCTGCTCACAGCAGCACTAAAATTCTGTCTTCCTGGCTTCTTTCTTCTCTTATCTAATTTATGCATTCCTGCCTAATAAAATCAGGCACAATATTTATGTAACTCTCTTCTAGACATTTTTCCCACCACGGCATTTTCTCTAAAGCTCTTTTCAGCAGTCACGGTATGTTCAGACTCTTGGAAAGCCAGTACATCAAATACTCCAGTGCTACACATTCAGTCCATTTTTCTGGGGTCTTAGAGGTGTTTAATGCCCAAATGGCCTCTTTTAGCCCTGATCCATGAGTGTTATTTGATCTGAAAGTTTTCTACTCTTTTATTCTTTGGGAGCTCACCCAAAATTCCTGAAATTTATGGGCAATATTTGTGTTTCTGATTCCCTGATATCTAGCCTTGATCTATTTCCCTGGATATTTGATAATTTAACCTGTTCTGCTGGGTAGTTTATTATTTTTTTTATTTATTTTGTGATAACATGACCCTTAACATGTCTGTTAGGTTACAGCTGGGACTTTGGTGGAGGACCAGGCATGTTTGTATCCCAAACATTGTGTACAGAAAACTACTTACAACACCAGAGGTTTATGTCCAAAAAGGAGACTGAGAAGAGGGATAATTCATTGTGGGGAATTTTGGAGGGAATAAGAGACAGGACCTCTGAATTGTTTTTAATGATGTGGTTTATTTTCTTATCTTCTATGTAAGCAGGAAGGGTGAACTAGGCTCACATTGTTACAGCATGGTTCAGAAGGTCCCAAGACCCTTACTTACAAAACCTTTCAAGGAGTTATTGACCAATAAAAAACTGCCAATAAGGATATTCATGTTTTTGACCCAATCCTTAAATATTTCATCTTATGGATTTATGTTACAGTGTAAGCTTTCTTAGCCAATCATGTAATGACACAGAAACCTACAGTACTGCATTCTGAACTCCTTGTTTACCTCTGCAACTACTTTTATTTTTTCTATATCTTAAACCCTTAAACTCTAAACTTTCCTTTACTTAATGTGTCTCTGCTTTAAACTATAAATTCGCTTTCTTGCTTCTAGCACCTGAGTTTGGAAGCCTTTCCCAAGGTCTCAGATCAAATCCTGTGTTTAATTCTAAGCTTTGGCTTAGAGGCCCAAAGTTCTGAGAGCTCCTTGCATTTCAGATTGCAGCAGAGGAGTCCTGCAGATCTATTTGAATAAAGGGAAAGAGCCTACTGGGGTGAACTTCCTTTGTTCATTCACAACCTCAGCTCCAGAACCATCCACACAGCAGGATCCAGTGGGATCTAAGGACTGCTGATAAACTCTGTTCTCTCTCCCTTTTCTGACTATTTCTCTCCTCCTTGCTTTGTCTGGGCACAGCAGGGCTCCCATTCTGTCCATACTACCTGCTGAATGAACAGTGTTAGGTGATCAGATTCAGCTTTGCTTTGTGAGCTTGTTAAAAAAAAAATGGGAATTTGTGTTTATAAAGGAAAGGTATTTGGAGTGATGTGCAGTCAAGGTCCAGGAAAAAACAGACTGCAGATCTCCATACTTAACTGTTGTGTGGATGGAAACATGAACAATTTGCCTGCTGTTAGGATCACTTTGGCAAATTGTCTCCTGCATTATTGTCACAAAGTAAGAATGAATTATAACAATTAGAATGATTGAAGTGTAATATAAGATGGTTGTTCACTTTTGTTTTGGACTAAATGGAGCTGGAGAGATGAGTGAATTTGTGCACTGTCAGTGATTAGAGTTGTTAAGGGACAAAAATAGTAGAAATCAAATAATAAAAGACCTTCAGATATAATTGTTTCTTCATTAATGCCATTTTATGCTAATTTGTCAATGGTTCCTGATGGAACAATCACAGCCCTTTCTGTAATTGCTGAGTACAAAATATTATATATATTTATTATGGATGACAATTCAAGCAGACAGCGGTAAGGGGTTTGTTCCCCATCTCCTTTTGTTGTCTTCTTTACTAGTTATCCACTTTAAAAGCAGAAGTACAAGAAAAGGAGGAAATAGAGGGAAAGGGAGGGAAAGAGAAACTGCAAGAGTTACTACTGCACAGGCAGGTGTGAGAAAAGAAATAACATTTTGCTTCAGCCCAAAAAGATTGTGGAGTAAAAAAAAAAAAAGGTAGATTGTTAATTCTCTTTCCTACTGGCTGTTATCTATGTGTTTTGTTTAATAGGGTCATTGCACCTGTTAAGTGTTTTTGGGAATCAGGAGAGAAGCAGGGTCAAAGATGTGACCAGACGGGGAAGGGGGATGAGAGAAAAGAGAAGAGCAGGTGGGCAGAAGAGAGTGCAAGTTCCTGAGTACCCATCCAGTGGGAAGGGGACAGCAGCCACAGGGTATAAAATGTGAACATTTTGACAAAGGGTGTGTGTGCTGACCTCTCAGGGGAGAAACAGACACCCAGCTCAGCTGACTCCTTGATCCAAATAAACAGCTTTTCCTTCGAGGACTTTTTCCCCCTCTCAATTGTATAAAAGAAGTGATTTATTCCTAACACAGGAAATTCAAATTGTTGTAAGCATAGCTGTTGAAAAGTACCATTGAAGTATCATCTACTTTAAAATGTGAGTTCATATAATCTAGAGATGGAGAGAATTTATTAAGTCATTCAATGCAGTCATGATGAGCAGTACCATGTGGTCATTGCAGTTTCATCTTTGTCTTCCTTGTCTCATGATAATCTAAGCAAGATTATCACTTTTTTGCATTTTGCTGGCTTTGTAGGTACTTTAGATAAATATGGTCCATGCCATGTAAGGACCAAGACACAGTTATCAAAGCTTTCATTATGGATTGCTTATACTTCAGTAATAATCTGCATTTAAGGTCACTTTTCATGACCTCTTTAAACCATAATACAGCAATCAATGACTATTTTCTTACACAGCAGTGTTTTTGCATGAAGGATTAAGTTACTCCAGAGCCACTAGCAGTTTGGAAGTGGGAGTGTGTCACTGCAGCTCATTAGAACACAGTTCCAGCATTGTCTGGAGGAATCTGCAGCAAGGCTCTGTTCTACTGTGTTCTGACACTAATGGAGAAATCCCTGTAGAAATGGGAATTAGACCCTCCCTTCTGAGCACTGACTTGCAGTTGTCCCTGCCACTTCTGAGTTCATCACTTCCCAGTGAATCTTGCATTTCTCTATATCTGTTTGTGACTTGTCCAAAGGAATAGCTTGCACATCAGAGATGGCCAGCATCCTGTCTGGATGCATAAGAATATTCACTTTGGAATGGCACAGAGACATTTATTCAGTCATAACAAATCTTTCACAAAGTACAGCCCTCTGCTCCAATTACTTTTTGTTTTTTTAATTCTTCTGATGCAGAACATTCCTTGGAAAAATATGAATTAAAGAGAAGGTACACTAAGCCTTGTAGTCAAGAGGAGGTTCTTTAATTTTATGCTGTCACATAATGTGAATGTCATCAGAAGAAGGCAGTCAAAAGAACGCTGACTTCTGCAATTGATCTACTACTCTACCAGCTGATCAAAATCAGATGGTCAACCAAATAACTTGGCTAAGCTTTGTCTTTCAATTCTGAATCCTATTTCTTTATTAAAAAAAAAAAAATAAAAAAAA
>LTAT01000011.1:324726-335308 GCA_003286495.1 Chlorodrepanis virens | reverse complement strand
AAAAAAAAATAAAAAAAAAATCTTTATTTTACGAGCATTGCACCCCCACAGAAAGAGGCAGGGGTTTTGGACAGAGGTTCCATGGTGAGACACTGAAAGCAGCGGTGGGGTATCCCACACCTGAATTCAAACCAGCTGACAGCTTTGTGGTGACTGCTGGAATCTCCTGTTCAGCAGTTACACATCATCTAGCACAAACACTTCTCAGTGATGCTGTTATCTGAATGTAAATCACATTCTGCAGCATCAATGACCCCAATCAAAAATCTCTCCAGCCTCAGCACCAACAGCAGCTCCTTTAGTTCACCACTAAGTCATGAGCTTTGAAATAAGGGATTGTACACAATGTAAGAGGCAAATGTGAAGTATTCAGGAGCAGGAGTATTTGGGAAAAAAACCAACCAAACCCAAAGGAGTCTCTGCATGTGACATCAACTTTTCAAACTGAGAGTAGGTTTAGATTGGCTAAAAGGAAAAACTTCTCTACAACGAGGCTGGGGAGACACTCAAATGGGTGCTACAGAGAATTTGTGGGTGCCTCATCATTCAAAGTGCTCATTATCAGTTTGGCCAGTGTCAAGCAATTTGATCTCTGCTGCCTTCCACTGTGGAAGTTATACCTGCTCATGGCAGGAGGCTTGGTCTAGAAGAGCTTTAAAGATCAATCCAAACCATTTTATGATTATATTAAAGCCTACTGATTAGAATGGAGAAATACTACTTTCCCTTAATGTAAGCAAACTCCCACTACTTCCAGAAATTTTGTAACTTTGTAACTTTCCAGAAATTTTGTAACTTTAAAGTTCTTTGTAACCAAAGAACTTTAAAGTTCTTTGGTTCTAAATAACATAACTGCCACGAGCAAATGCTAATACAGAACTTGAAGAAAATGGGAACTCCAATGATAAATCGACTTCCTTTCTTGGTTGCCATGGCAATATAATCTTCCTGTGGGGAAAACTGTCTCATGTTATATCTATACAATTGCAGGAGGCCTCTTCAATGCCAAAGCATACTGTCTCAGCTTTCTGTAACATACAGGGAAGGCAAAGAATATTTTCTGAACTGAAGTGTATCTGTTTGTCTGGTTGTTTGGAAAGGGCTCTCTGTAAGGATTAGGGATTCAGCAGCTCTGGATAAAGCATGCACTCAGACAGTTTTATTTCAGCAGGATTCATTGTTTCCTAGTTTTGTGAGCTATGCAAGCTCTGATTATTAGGAAAACAAATCAGCAAGCAGCCTGCTGAGCAGCAGGAGTGTCCTTATCCTGCATCTGCCTGGTGCACAGAGCTCAGATGCACAACACAAGCTGATTTGTGGCTTGAAGCAAGAAGCAAAAATGTCTCTTGGATGTGGAGGTTTCTGAAATATATTGCTTATCAGTTTCCCTGGGTTGGGATTGAAGGCACTTGAGACAGTAATTCATGTTTGGACTCAAATGTTTATTATCTCTTATCAGTAAATCAGTCTCACTACTGTGAGTTTAGCTTTTCATTAGAAGTCACAAAATGGCCAACAATCTCTTGGTACAAGGTCTTTTAAGACTAAACTATCCAATTAAGAACTGACACCTGGATTATCTTCCCATTTAACCCAATAACTGATCCCAAAGAGCTGCAATGTGGAATTTTCCACCCAAAATGCCACCCAAACCCATGGAGAAGAAGGGAAAAGGTAAAGAAGAACAACCTGACTCCACCCTAAAACCTCCATCTTGCTTCATATTTATTTCTATATTCTAAAATCCCAAACTCTTAAGTTTTCCACCCTGTGACATCACACACTTCTAACAGCTACAATCCCAGTGCTATCAATCAATTCTGGAAACCTTCTTCACAGCCTCAGGTCAATTGTGGTGTTCTCTTGTGCGTCTGTGCCTTTAAGCACAGAAAGTTTAAAATTCCCAGCATCCAGGATTCCAACACTGCTCAAAGACTCTGAGGAGGCATCAATATGCACTGGTGTAGCTTGAAGCAGCTGAGTGTAAGGGATGAACCCAGGATCACTTTTACCCTTGCTGGATTTGTTTGCTCAACAAATATCTTCTACCTCCAGGCACAACTCATCTAGCAACAGATGTCAACTCATATGTGAGAAACCCCTGACATTCATTTAGTCCAATTTTTGTCTCCCTTTTCCCGCTTCCTCTCTTCTGTATCTTTCCCTTCTCTTTGGGTGAATTATTCACCTATTCTTACTCATTGGCAATGTCTCTAGCACACCCTGAGGTATTTCATAAAGATCAAGTGATCACTATTACATCGTTATTGATATGATACATTTCCAGTCTAATTCCAGTCTCACTAGAGTGCAAATGATCATGTTTTTGCATCTGTCCATGACAGATGTCCTGGTTTTATTCCGTTTTATTTACTTCATTTTTTTTTTCCTGAAGGATGTTTTATTACTTCTAAGTATTAAATTATTGAGGAACAGATTTTTTCCCTATGTGAGCTACAGCAGCAATGAATTATTACACTTGACAACCAAAAATAAATTATCCTGGTTTTATCTTTTAACCTGCAAGATGTTGCAGAAATATGCCTAAATGTCAAGTCATTTTGGATGAACGTGAATTGAGTCACCTAGAATAATTTCAGGACCTTAAGATTCAGATAAAAAAATTACTCAGAAGCTATCTCTGGATTATATCTGACTTTTTCTATTTGACAGGCAGTAAGAAATTCTTCAGTGATAACTCAGCTTACACTACTTCTGCAGGGCCATAGAGTTGGCATGCTCTGTTAAAGTTCTACAGGTAAGCACGAAATATTACCTTTTTTTTTCTGGATTCATGATAGTAAGTTGCTCTGGTTCCAGCCCAGAGCAGTAGGAGGGGGCATGCCCAGGACATTGTGTTATAATATTCCTCCTTAGATCATTCCCAGGGCAGAGGAAAAAAGAGTGTGTCTCTTGGGAGAAGGGTGTTGGAGCTGTCCACCACTGCTTTCATTTGTCCCAGCCTGGTGAACATTTTGCATGTAAATCACCCTCTGTACACCTTTTTGATTAATACTGCTGCTGTTACTGCTTGTTTTCCTATCTCATTGCTGTTTCCAGGAAATTGTTCTCAGCTGCTGATTTTCACCTTTTGTGCCTCCAGTTCTCAACTCCACCCCCAGAAAGGGGAAGTTGTGGAGCAAGGAAGCAGTATCTGGTTTGGGAGAGTCACTGAACTGGGGAGCAGCATTCTTAAACCACAAGAGAAATACAGCAAGGGAAAATACCCTAAAACCAAATTAAAATTGGTGTTACAGTGTCTGCTTAACATCATCAGATACAGGCAATGGAAAAAATATTCAGTCTGAACTAGTTCCAGCAGAAGGCATCTACTTCATGTTTCTGTATTTCTTTTTTTGAGGAGGAGCTAGACCTATCTCCATGTAGACCTTTGGACATCCAATGTTCAATTAATTTGAGGCCAAAGAGTGCAGAACTCTGAACTGATGGTGGCTTAGAGCATATGTGCCCACACAGCAATGTTAGGGCTTCATAAATCACCTGACTATATAACCAGCTAAATTTGTGCTGCTCTGTGTTTAATGAGGATTTTTCCTGGGATTCAAAGTCCACTCAATTTTACCTACTGACCTAAAGAAATGTTTCCAGATGCATATGCAGATGTGTGAACAATAATGTAAAAAAAAAAAAAAGTGAAGTCCCCAAGGACATGATCTGTTTGGAATATTAAATCAGAGATTCATGCCCTCAAATTTCAACAGGGAATGTA
Organism: Chlorodrepanis virens; assembly: GCA_003286495.1. NCBI lineage: Eukaryota > Metazoa > Chordata > Aves > Passeriformes > Fringillidae > Chlorodrepanis > Chlorodrepanis virens. The sequence continues at coordinate 331,578 of LTAT01000011.1, read as the reverse complement.
TTTGCTGAGGTTCTTACTGTGTACATAGGTTGTTAAGTGCCAGATATTTAATAATGACTGTAGAAACTTAAAATTCACAGATATCTTGAAAATAAAGGCTGTAGTTTCCTTTTGAGTGTAATGCTTCATGGGAATAATGTTACCAAAGCATAGGTGATCCATTGCAGCGATTTCAGAAAGTGAGGATACTGATTTTAAAGCTATTTTCCCACCAGTTTTGATAAGATTGTAAACTGCACAGCCACATGGATTTTTTTTTATTCCTTTCTTTGCATAAGATTAGGATCAGAATTAATAAGAAGTTGAAATCCCAGAAGAAACTACAACTCTTATGAGAAATCTATCCAATTTTTTGAGCCTCAAACCAGCACAAATACTTCGGATAAACAAACCCTCAGATGCTACTTTTTCCCAGCTTCCAGTCTATCTTTTCAGATTCTTTTTACCAGCCAAGGCATAGCAGAGGATAAACATAAAGCAAGGGGGAAGGAGGGCTTTTCCAGGACATAGATCATTCCCAGTCTCTTGCTCTCTGCTGACACTTCTGAGGCAGGACTCAGCAGCAGAGAGCGCCTGCACCATCCCGTGCCTCCTCAGCCCTGTGTGAGCAGTGCACAGCAGCTCTGGCAGGGAACCTGCACTGCAGAGGGCTTGTGCTTTTTGGCTTTCCACCTTCATCAAATGATGCTCTGGGTCCTTAAACTGCAACCCCAGGATACTCCTCTGCTGAGGGAGGAGCAGCTGCCGCATCTCTTAATGTTCCCAGCAGCTGAGGAATTGCCATGGAATAACTTCCAGCACAGACCTTTCAGTTGGAGCTCGCTGTTCCCTCTGCAGACTTCTCCCGTGCTGGGATCACTCACCTGCCACTCTGGCAGCCACTGACCCCTCAGGTGTGACCTTCCAGTGGCCGGCCGGCCACCCATCCATCCATCCATCCATCCATGCTCCTGGCATCTCCTGTCCTGGCATGGAAGGATGGGAAAATCACTGATCTTCCACTTACCATGGAAAGCACCGCTCCTTCTTCGCACAGAAGAATTATTTTAATACTTTTATTTAAATAAAATTGTATTTAATAATTATTTTAATAATTATTGCCTTGTAGCACTCTTGTTAGGAATTTTTAAAGGTTCTTTTTTTTCTGTTTGTTTGGCGGTTTTTGCTTGGGGTTTTTTTGGTGAGTGTGCTTGTTTTGTTCTGTTTGTTTTGTTATGGTTTTGTAGAGTTCTTTAGGCAAGATTGATTTGAAAATTGAATAGTCCTCCACTATATTCTCCTGAGTTCACCTGAGACTCTTCCTAGGCATCTCTGTGCTCCCTTTTGCAGTGAGTCCCACATCATTCTCCTGAAGGCTGTTTGCTCATGGTTTGGATGGGCGCCCTCTTTGCTGGGTGATAAACTGGGTGATGGCCAGGCCCACAGAGTGGTGGGAAATGGAGTTCATCCTGCTGGTCCTGTTTAATGTCTTTATCAGTGATCTGGACAAGGGGATGGAGTGCACCCTCAGTAAATTCACAGATGATGCCAAGTTGGGTGGGAGTGTTTTTCTCTTCTGGAGGACAACAGGTTTTGGGGTTCTCTACAACTACAATTCTGCACAGTCCCAGTATGTGCCCTGTGCTTACTCCTTCATCCAGGTAAATCTGTAACCTCTGCACCAGCAGCCTTTATTCATCATTGTGATTGACAGCTCTGACATGGAGAGCAGTTTGTTGCTCTATTAAATGTCAGTCTTGGCTGTAAGGCACATGCTACTTATAAATGTGACTTTTTTTTAAGGCTCCAAAGAGTGTTTCGCTGTGTACTGTGCATCATGCAGGTTTGGAAAGAAAAATTTCCCCAGGCCAGGAAATAGATATAAATGACAGGAGATGTGAACTATTTACTTTTGAGACCAGTCTTTTAACTCTCTGTTCTTCTTTCCCAGCTTTGTAAATGTCCATTAAATACCTCATAAAATGCTATCATGATATAGCTGCTTCTGTAAGAAATTAGATAATCCTGATGGTTTACAGGACACTTGATTTGGCCCAGGTAAAATGCTGTTCACAATCATTTGTCACCTCAACTGTCACTATGAGCAGCTTTTGTGCTGGTGGTCTTTGGGTGCTTGAGTTTTGATTTTTTGGAAAGGACTGCTAATTGCACAAAACAGATGTATTTCAATTTATGCTTTCTCTCTATGAGTTTGCTGATTTTAATTACATTTTGTCAGTAAAATCATTAATAGAAAGTATTATAATAGAACTTTGTAAGCTTTCTTATTCATGAAAATTTCAGTTACTGAATTTTTAAGAAAAGAAGTGTACATTATCTACTTTGTCATATTGCTGAACTCTGTAAGCAAAACATAATATGTAATTGAAGTTGCATCTTCTTATCTGAAATGACTAGTAAAAGCATTTAATTTGGTAATAATATACCAAACCAATATAATTCTGAAAGAAGTATCCATGGAAAGAAAACATTTACTTTAAAAATTACCACAGTTTTACTTCAACTGTTTTCTTAAGTGTTAGCAAAAAGGACTCTTTTGCATTTTTTTCTTTTCTTTTCATTTGTGGACAAGTTTGAAAAAGAAGACTGTGTCTCAGCATTTTTTCACTAGCTTTAAGGAAGAAGCTTCACAACCACCCTGGGCAACCTGTGCCAGTGCCCAGTTACCCTCACAACAACAAAGTGTTTCCTGGAGGTCAGAGGGAACCTCCTGTACTTCAGTTTGTGAGCACTCACTCTGGTGGTGTCACTGGGCCCACTGAAAAGAGCCTGGCTCCATCTGCTTTGATCCCTCTCTTCAGGTATTTATAGACATGGATAAGACCTTCCTAAGCCTTCTCTTCTCCAGGCTCAGTAGTTCCATCTTCCTCCACGGAGGAGTTGCTCCCGTCTCTCCATCATCTTCACAGCCCTTCACTGCATTCTTCTGAGCTGAGGAGCCCCAAACTGGAGCCAGCACTAGGGGTGCTCACCAGGGCTGAGCAGAGAAGGATCCCCTCCCTTGGCTTGTTGGCTGCACTCTCAATGCAGCTCAGGATCCCAGAAGAGTGCATGTTTTGGCTTGTGTTGACCTTGGTGCTCTCCAGGACCTCCAAAGCCTTTCCTGACAAAAGCTTTCCAGCCCAGCTAGGTGGCCCCAGTATGCTCTGGTGCCTGCCTGGTAGAGTTCCCCTGCAGAAACAGGACTTTGGCTTCCCCTTCTTGAACTTGTGATGTTCCTGTCAGCCATTTCTCAAGCTTTTCAATGGCAATATTATCCTTCATCACTTCTTCTGAATATTATCCAATATTCACCACTGATGCTGAGTTGTTCTGAGTAAGAGAACCACATAGGACTGCAGGACAAGAATTTTTGTAGCAGTAACTGCTGTGTGCAAGAGTTTTTATTTGTCTTTCTCAATAAATATATAATGAAGTTGTAATACTCAGCTGGCCAAAAAAGATGCTGCTTTCAAGGGCCAAGCCACCCAGAGTGGGTGTGTGGTGGAGGGCCTGGGCCACCCCTAGGTCTGGCTCAAGAGTCTCTAAGTGACATGGGGAGATCAGCACTGAGGGTCAGGCTGGATGCTCTGGTCCTCGGGCAGAAGGTAAAAGCCCAATGCGTACAATACTACTTTGGTCAGAGAGAGGTTCAAAGAGCTTTAATACCTGTTGAAAAAAAACCTTACACTATGAAAAGGGAAGATATTTCACTTCATCTCTTGAACTTCTTTCTTATTTAAAGGAAAAAAAAAGGTTCAAAGATAAGCCAGTATGAATCTCATAGAACTGATTAGTATCTATGTTTCCTAATTCAATTTTTAAACTTGTGTGTTAAGCAACTGAATTAAAACATGTTGCTGTAATTGTGGGTTGAGGCGTGTATTATCTCCATTAATAGTCTTTATTATTTATGAGATATAGGCAATATTCAAATCTTTGCATAAAACTTCTTGGATAATGCAATCTAAATACCTAAATATAATTAGTGGAACAGTTTGTTAGCATAATCATTGCCATGGGCTGTAATTAACATAAATTTTAATTTCATGACCTTGTAGAAGAGATTATAATTGCACAAACCATCATTGTGCAGAGAATGTTTTCCTCTTGAATATTGTTTCTTGATGACAATCACCAAAATGTTTTGAAATTATTATCATTATTGTAGTACTCCTCTGCATTCAGAGAATCAGAGAATGGTTTGGGTTAGAAGGGGACCTTGTAAATCATCTGGTTCCTACCTCCCTGCCATAGGCAGCAACACATTCCTCTAGACCAGTGTGATGCAAGCCCTGTCCAGCCTGGCCTTGAACACTTCCAGGGATGGGGCAGCCATCTCCAGGACAGCTTCTCCAGGAAACCTGTGCCAGGGCCTCACCACCCTCACGTGGAAAAATTTCTTCCCATCTAACCCTGCCCTCTGGCAGTGGGAAGACATTCCCCTTTGTCTTGACACCCCAGACCCTTGGAAATAGTAATTCTCCATGTTTCCCATGTGCTCCCTTCAGAAACTGGAAGGCCACCCAAATATGCCCTGGCTACTGTTCTTAGGGACAATTTACCAGGGCTGGGATTCTAATTTGTTAACTCATACATCTTAGATGCTAGTGAATGGTCAAAGGGAACCAATTCTTTGATTTGTACCTAGCATCCTGTATCTGGACACCAAGAGTTTGTTTAGTGGGGATGATGGAATTGGTGGAATTGTGGGGTCACACACATAAAACTTCTGTCAGGTTTGGGCTCATGTCTCAAGCACCAACCATCCACTGCCATCTTGGTGAAGAGAATTCTACATCCAAATGCATTTTTTCAGGCTGTGAACCGCAAACCATGCAGTGGGGTCCATCCTGCACCACGCAAACCTGCCATGGCAGTATTGACAGCTGGGCTGAGCAGCACTACTGGCTGCCACAACCTCAGCAAACAGTATTGGCTAATCAAAGGATCAAAGTCCTCATCAGTATTGGCTGTGTGGGAGCTGTGCCCAGGAAAACATCCCGTGGAGTTGTCACATCAATGTGATGAACCCTTTAGCAGAAGGATCCTCATTCCATGGATCTCTTAACTGGAGAAAGGGACAACCAATCTTTTGGCTACTCAGGAAAATTTTGCAAATGGAACTGCCACTGCCATGCAAGCATTTCACAAGTAAGTGCCTCAGTATCACAAACTACTGCTCAGAAGTGCCCAGCCTAAGATTAGTTGCTGGCTACAGAAGGAGGTGTTTGCATGTTAGTAAATACTACCTGCTGTTGTCTCTGTAAACCGAGATCAATGCATTGAGACCAGTCTGAAATTCTGGAGAAGACTAAAGCTCTCATGTGATGTGATGACCAAAATTAATTGGCGTAAAATAGCTGTTTTGTTGTCATGACTTAGCTTTTATTTCCCAGGTCTCAGGGCAGCTATCAACAGGTTTTGGATGTACTTACTCTCTAAGAAAAATGACTTTAAATGGGTGTCAGTTCTCTTCAGTTTTTTCCAGGGCATCCCATCCACTACTTCCTTAAAAACCTGAAAGTTTGTTCTCTTAAAATTTAGGCTCTTAATCACAGCCAAACTCTTAAGTGCTCCTGCATATAAAAGTCAATATATAGAAAAATGTTTACATAAGCCAGGGTGACTGAACACAGGAAAAAAAAAATTAAAAAAGCAGCTCTCATGCCAAGGATCAAAGCCCAACACTCAGAATTCCCAGCTGGCACTCACTCCCAAGTGCTGCAGCAGTACTGAGTGCCAAGGCAGAGGAAACTGCCTTTGCCATTGCAGCCCTTGCAGTGCCCTGCAAAGGCAAGGGCTGGCTCACTGCTCTGTCCTTCCCCAGCCACGGATTTCAGCCCAGACCTCACTGCTCTCATCTTGGGCATTCCCAGCTGTGCACTGCAAGTGTGCCGCCAGAGGGAGATGGTTCTTTGCCACACTGCATCAGCCATGGTGCAGATTATTCCATTCCTGACAATTCAGCAGAGTATAACTTACAGGAGGAGTGAGTCACCTGTAGCCAAAACTAGGTTCTGTTCCTAATTGTTTCACAGAAATTTTGAACACGCCCTCTAATACCTGCTCTGTTTATGTGGCTGTAAGATGGAATTGTTTTTTAAAATTCCTAACAAGAGTGCTACAAGGCAAGAATTATTAAAAAAAAATTTATTTAAATAAAATTATTTAAATAATTCTTCTGCGCGAAGAAGAGCTTTTACTTCTCCAAAGGAGCGGTGCTTTCCATGGTAAGTGGAAGATCGGTGATTTTCCCGTCCTTCCGTGCCAGGACAGGAGATGCCAGGAGCGGGCAGCACCCGGTGTGTGCCGGCAGCCACCGCTCGGTGTCCCCCTTGGAGCGCCTCCAGCCCTGCTGCTCCTGGCGGGAATGGATTCCCCGGGAGCCCGAGGGAGGGATGGATGGATGGATGGATGAATGGATGGATGGATGGATGGATGGATGGATGGATGGATGGATGGATGGATGGATGGATGGATGGATGGACGGACGGACGGACGGACGGACGGACGGAAGGATGGCCGCTGGAAGGTCACACCTGAGGGGTCAGCGGCTGCCAGAGTGGCAGGTGAGTGATCCCAGCACGGGAGAAGTCTGCAGAGGGAACAGCGAGCTTCAGCTGAAAGGTCTGTGCTGGAAGTTATTCCATGGCAATTCTTCAGCTGCTGGGAACATTAGGAGATGCGGCAGCTGCTCCTCCCTCAGCAGTGGAGTGGGCAGGCGCAAACGCCTGGAGCGGGGAACGGGCTCTGCGGTGTCCGTGAGGAAATCTGTCCCGTGGGCATGCCGGGACCAGGCGGGGAGGCCGGGGCGAGGAGGGACGGCCGGGACGAGGAGAGGCGGCCGGGACGAGGCGAGGCGGCCGGGAC
>LTAT01000011.1:293227-324052 GCA_003286495.1 Chlorodrepanis virens | reverse complement strand
TTAGATGGGATATTGGGCAGGAATTGTTCCTTGTGTGAGTGCTGAGGCCCTGGCACAAGTTGCTCAGAGAAGCTGCGGCTGCCCGTGGATCCCTGGACAGGGCTTGGGGCAACCTGGGCTAGTGCAAGGTGTCCCTGCCCATGGCAGGAGGTTGGAAGATGATCTAAGATGATCTTTAAGGTCTCTTCCAGCCCAAACTATTCTAAGATTCAAGGAGCAAGGAACCCCTTTCCCAAGTGAAGTGTTACATCTCCTCTTGGCTCCCAGCTTGTAGTTGCCAATTCTTCTGGAAGCAGGCCCAGCCAGTCAGCTGCGATGAGCCACGAGATCTCAACAGGACGGGAGTGACATGTTCGCAGAGAAGAAGGCTGCAAACAGATCTTCAAGGCCAAGGTAAAAAAAGCAAAGGATTTGGCAAAAGCCAAAGGAGTTTGTTGTGTTAATCAGTTTTCTGGCTGTTGAAATGACCCCGGTCAATTTCAACATTTCTCGTTTTGGTTTGTTTTAGTAAAAGATGAATGTGTTATCTCCAGCATATGCTCTCCAATGCATCTACATGTGTTCCCATCTCTTTGTTGGATATCAGGTTATATTAACTGAAGGCAGAATCATAACACAGCAGTAAAACATTTAGAGGCATAGTTAGCCAGATTCAGGCATTTCTCACTCTGCTGTTAACTTTTTTGGTAACTGAAAGCAAGGCAACGCCATCCAGTTACTCCGCTTTTCCTCTCCGAGGAAAAGATTATCCTTTTTTTCTCATTTTGAAAAGAGCCATAGATGAAAATGGTTATGGCGTGTGGCATATAGGGTTCATCATTTTACCTTTCTCTACTGCTGTCTTTCCCGTTCTATTTTTCATTAATTATTTTGCCTCTTCTCCATTCTGTAGGTTTAAAGGAATTCTGATTGTTGAAATTGTGATTCTTTGAAGGTGCACTTAGCTCATCTTTTGGATGAAGGAAAGAAGACAAGGAGCTCTAAGAAGAGTAAAAAGCTCACTTTAAATAAGCATTCAGAAATGTTTGCTGATGCCATGCCATTACCAAGTAATCAGCAGAAATGTGTTGGAAAAACACCCGTCAGTGACTTCACAAAAACACCACAGTCAGACAGGTAGGGAACAGAAGCATAAAACCCCAATTATATATTCATAACTAAAGGTATGAAATTAACAGATTTTCACCAGGAATTAGAAACTCCTGAATTCTTGGTCATAGCACTAACAACTTGTAATAGACTGTCTCCTTGCCAAATGTAAATTTAGTATAATGAACTGCTTGCTGCTCATTGAAGTGCAGGCTAACAGACTAATATTTGCAATGGCAGGAATATTGTATGGCTTTCCTTTTAAAAAGAAATTATTTTTGCTCATAGCAATCTGGACATACACCCAGTCTGACACATATTTTTTAGGCTGTATTTCCAAGTAAATGGCTTACATGATGATGTAAGATAATGAAATGAACAAGAATTAAGTTAATGCGTCCATCCTTTTTTACCCTAAGCCAGCTGCTGAATAATGATACTGGGATTCTCACTGACCCCAAGGAGAAACACAATGCCCAAGCTGTTGGGAAAAGCACTGGGCAGATTAAGGCTATTTCCACATTTCTTGCTAGTGTCTCCTTAAGAGTTCATAGGTTTTTTACCCTTTAGAGCTATTCTGTAAGTCTCTGTAGTTTACATGTTCTAAATCTAGCATGTATTGTTGTAATGCCATCCTAATTGACTTGGAGTTGGGATCTACCCAGACTTCAATTTGTCTCAGAAGAAGCAACATTGATTCTTTGAATTACATTCTTCAAAGTCAGAATGATGCTCATGTTCACTTTAATGTTACATTTTGCCAATTAAAGTGTATTATACTATTATGTTAGTCCCTCTTCTGGTGAACTTTTAGTACAAATTGAAGCTTTATTCTCTTTGTGTTTCAGGCAACCTACAACTTTTCCAGAGGCATGGGGAAGTGTAGATGAAAGTTCAGCTGAAAAAGTCAGAGGCCTGCCTGATGTAGTTGGTAAAACTGGCTTCCCTTAATGCCACCAATTCTAATTTTCAGTCACAGGAGACATGATACATGTAACAGGTTTAGCTGAACAAGGTACAAAGTTGTGCTGGTTTGAAAGTAAACCAGCAGGAGAAATTAACAGCACAAAAATACCTTGTGAGAGATTTCAAGTTGGAGTTACAATTTAATAGAAAGATTACTGCAAATGCAATGATACAGAAAAACTGGTTGAAAACCACGAAGTCTGAGTACAGCCTGGCACCCTGTTGGTCAGGGTTGCGGTGGTTGCAGTGCTGTCAGAAGGGGTGGTCTTGTGGAAGTTTGGGTTCCTCCTCTGGATGTCCAGTGGTGGTGGTGTCCCAAGTCCCCAGACCGCCACTGTATGCAATTTAGGCTTACATCCCCCAGTGCAGGGAGGTTCCCAATGGAATGATGTAATCACAATGGAATTATGTAGAATTTTTTTTTTTTGAGTCCCTGATAGCTGTTTCAGCTTCCCATTCTGCTGTCAGTGCATATTCAGTTCATCATGGCCCATTAGCACAGATGACCCTCACTGGATAGGTGGTGCTGCTGCTTTCCCAGCTGAGTCATTTTAAGGATGAAGAAACACTTCACCTTGCAGGGTTTGCCTGTCTCATTTTCAGCTTGAATCCTGGGGCTCAGATGGGCACTGAAAACCACCCAGCATTAACAGCTCATCACAAAATGAGGTAGAGGGGAGTAGAATACACAGTTTGGTTACACCCACACTGGGACTCTTTCTCCTGCAAAGCAACAAAAATCAAGCTCAGAAATGGCCTGACACATTTTTGATGATTTGTAGGTAATTTTGAAGATTAAGAGTCTTCTAATAGAGAAAAAAAAAACCAGTTGTGAAATTGTCAATCACAGGGTATGTTTAGATGATAAATTCCAGTTTTGATGTAATCAGACCTCATTCCTGAAATGTTGCATTTTTTTAAAATCATACCTGAGCTTAGTTGATAGTTCCATGCTATTATCCTTGTGAAAATCAGAAGTTAATAAAGGAAATTTTAAAATACGTCCTAGTATTTTTAACCTGCGTTTGCTAAGATTGCACTTCCCATGGAAAGATGTTGCACACTGCGAAAGCTGCACTAACTACAGCAGTCACAGTGTAGATTTAGGGATTTATTGTTCATGCATCCCATGTTCTGCAGTAACAGTTCCAGGCTGTAGAATCCTCATGTCTTCCTTGGCAGTTGCTGAGGAAGCAGGCAGCAGTGCATGGAGGTACCCGGCAGAACAGCGGCAGAAGCGTCACCATGGAGCAGTGACCGAAATGCAGCAGGAGCTGGACTGCATTGGCAGGGTAAGGCAGGAGTTTGTAATCCAGTCCTGAGTGCTCTTCTGAGCTCAGGGCCCAATATTCAAATGATCACACTGACCTACCATTGTAGGAGATGGAAGCCTCTGTTTTGAATCTTCAAAAATTCCTTCAGCTTGAAGTGATGAAATCAGATGAAAAGAGTAAACTTCTGTTTGAAAAGATTGCGTCTGACATGGCTTTGGAAGGTTTCTCATTTGAAGTAAGGCACCTCAGAGCATTGGCTCAACTTCAGTTACTTGTATCTGCTCTGTGTAACATCTTCTTATGGCTCACTGGAGTTCTAAATTTTTGGGGTTTTACTTTTTACATTTTCTTTGATATAAATTCCCTTTTCAATGAAATCAAGAGTAGATTTTTATTGCAGGGTTTGGAAGAACTCTGGAATATGATCCATGAGGAATCCTCAAACAGAAGGAAGTGGATTAGGGCAGTGGATGAATCCCTAAAGGAGATTGAAAGGAGTCGAGCCATGAAAGTGAGCTGCAGTCTCAATAACTGTTACTTAAGCATAAGATTTTTATTTGCTGATAAAATGCTGGGTGCAGAGCCAAGAGTAGTTTGTTTCCACAGAAGTCACAGGTCTGCCAGTAGTTCTGTTGAGTGGTGATTACTTTCTTTTCACCAATAAACTATTCATTCATTTTACACCCACATAATCAGGAGAAGCTACTTTTTTCCTAGTTTGAATGTGTTTCTTTCTTTCACAATTACCTGTACTAAAGGTGCAAGGAATATGTGAGCTGCTTTTATTTCTCTGGAGGGTTGTGTAGGCCAAACTTTCATTTGGTCTGTTATTTTTGGGTGGACATACCTTTCTGCAGCTGAGAAGGAGCACAGACATGACCTAGCTCGATTTTAGTTTGGGTGGGCTGGTGTCAGTAGCAAACATGTTGCAGTTTTGTAGTCTTCAACCTAACCTGTAAAAGCCATTGGACATCATGGGAAATGTTTGGATGAAAAAAATGAACAGACTATAGAATTGCTGCACTGTCCTTGTAGGCAAAGAAAAGCTGTTTGGTCAACCAGTGCCAGTTTCCCCTCTCTTTGTAATTCAGGTATGATGAAAATATCCAAGAGTATCACCAGTGACCTTTCTGTTTAGTTAGATTAGTTACAACAAATGTCAGAGATGAACACATTTGCTTTAATTTTGTGTTCACTTAAAACAGGCACTGGTGGAATCCCTTCAGATATTTGAAAGGAATTTGGTTTGATTTTTAAATTCATATTGCAGCCTGTCTGCAGAGCACTCAATTATCACAGATATTAAAGAGAAATCAGATAAGTGGTAGCAAAGTGGAATGTTTTAGTTACTATTTTTATGAATTACTGAAAAAAATCAGTCTTCAAGATAATTAAGATTAATATTTTAAAATTTACTTCTCAATCTGTGTGTCATCCAATGAATTTTAATCCACTTTAATAGATTTAATTAATGAATACTTAATTAATCGAATTGAATTAATTTTAATGGAAAAATAGTTCATGTCGTTTTTTAACTTGGGAAACTGATATTTGAGTTAACTTTTTTTGTTGTTGTTTTTCCTTATTCTTTTATTGCACAGATAGCAGATGTACTGACCAACTATACTGTGAAACTGGAGGAAATTTCCTTCTTCTTGGCAGCTGATGTTCACAGGCTCATTAATAATAAGGCCATGGTAAATGTTTTACCTGGGGCAGGATAGCAGTCTGAATATTCCTAGAATGTCTTTTTTTTCCCAGCTGAAATCAATTTTTTCTGCCTACCAATCACTGAAATATAGAGAGATTTCTACTTTGCATGGTATTTGTTATCATTTGTATTTTTTTCCCTCATTTTGTGTAGAATACACAATTTTTTATTTTTTTTTTTGGTTTTGCATGTTGTATGCTGCTTCTACTCCTGGTTTTATTTTTTTAATACACAGACTATAAACAGAGCACTGCTGGGTAATGAGAGGGCAACTGCCAAGCTGCTCTTTAATCTAATGAAATCAGAGCTTGAGAAAGAAAAAATGCATCAACTGAAATGGCAAGAGAGAGTCAAGGACTGGAAGCTCATCCAAAAGAACTGTGTAGTTCAGAGTTTCAGGTCAGAAATTTTGCAATCTTAGTTTAGACTAATGAATAACACAAAGTGACTAGTGTTCACTTGTGGCTTCTATAAAACAACAAGTTAAAAAAAGTTCTTTTTTCTTTATACAAATCATGTATGATATAATGTATAATATCATGTTTCGATTATACATATCTTTATTCCATCCTGCAGAGAATTTATGGCAAGTGAAGAAATACAGAATCCCCCAGCTGTGAAAATGGAAATGGAAAATATGATAAAGAAGCAGATTGTATTCAGTGAACAGAGACTGAGGGTTTTGCAGCACATTGGGTATGGCATAAAGGAAAACAGTTCTTTCTGGAGTTAATGAGAGGCTTGGCTACAAAATGCACTTTGCTTTCTGTCAGTGTGTGATTGTTAAATTCAGCAGCAAGACAGGGTCTAAACCTATTTTTCTACAGCTATTTTTAATGGAAAAATGCATGTTTGATTTTCAGTGCACCAGCTACACTAAATAGGTGGTGGTCGAGGGCTAAAAATGCAAGAATGCAAAAGTAAATCTTACTGACATTTGAAACGTGGTAGAAATGGGCAGACAAAGATGGTGGAGAGCTAGAAGTTGGTGGTTCTTTTGTCCATGTGTAATAAATTAAGAGAGGTGTATGGATAGAAATCTAACACTGCTGTATCAGATTATCCATCCTGAACACAAAAGCATTTTCAAGTGCAATGCATTACAATATTTACAGGGAGTTTATTTACTGTGCACGTAGGAACAAGGTACTTTACTGTTAGTTCCTTGTTGGGTAGTAAACAGAACAACAACAATCTCTTTGGTTGATTTTCATTGCCTAGATGGCTGTAAATAAAATAAAGCACATTAGTATGGGTACTCTGGTTCATAATTTTGTATTCTATTTATAGTAGTTTTATATATAACTGACTGGTTTGTATTTTAAGATACTAGACTCTTGTTTCCTACTTTGATAGTGCCTTGCTGCCTCCAACACATACAAAATCTGACATAAATGAATGGTACAGAACTCTGGAGAATTTGAACAAAAGTATAGGTAAGTTGGGAAATCATTTAAAAAGTCTGGAATTCAAGCAATGCAGCCTTTCTCTGCGGCCCCGGGAGTGAATCAGTCCCGGCTAGCTGCTCCCTATGCTTGGCCGGAGGGGGCCACAAGATTTGCCACCCCCAGGTTCCCTTAGAGGAGCCCAGGTGGTGGTGCCGTCTGTGGCGTGGGTGGCACAGGCAAGGATATGACCACTAGCAGTTCGAGGTGAAGGAAGAAAGACAGGACACTTGCTTGGCTGTCAAGGAGGCTTTATTCCTCAACGGGACCAGTGGCAAGCGCCAAAGGAAAAGGGCGCGGGAACGAACTGATAAAGGGAGTGGGCGTGGAAAGAAGAGACTCAGGGTAACCAATAAGAAAAGGGCTAGGGAGGAGTGAACAACATATTCGAACCAATGGGAATCATACCTAGGAGGGGAAAAGCTCTGGAGGCAAATCCTACAACAAAGCAAGGATGACTGGCACCGAAAATTCTCGAACAAAAAGGGGGGTGGTCACAGTAACTGACATAGGGAGCAGGTGGCACCACTGGGAGGGGAGAAGACTTATAAGGGCAGAGGGGGAGGAGGGAAGGATCACTGGGTTTGATGGGCAGGCAACTGGCGGGAAAAGAAAGTGACAACTCGGGACAAACCATTCTGAGGGGAAAACATGGGGGGAACCAAGGACAAACCATTTTCTTAACACAAAACAACTAACACAATCAGCATTAACAAATCTTTTAAAACACAATGCCACAAAGCAATACTTTCTTTTTTACTGGGCAATGATGCTGGGCATTTTTCCTGGGCAATGAGTTGCTTTGAAAGTGCATGTTTTCTCTATTCTTTGTTTCACGTGTTCCCACATACCTTCTCAGCTGCTTTGAGCTGGCAATAAAACCCAAAGAAGCTGCCTGTGACATCACTTTCCTTTGGCTGGTACAAACACTTGTACATGGGGGCATCTAGCAGGAACTGGCTTTGTTACAATTAATCTGGGGAAATAAAAGTTTAATTTTGACATGCATCAGTTCTCAGTCATACAAAAATACTCTTTTTTAACTCTTGGAGAAGGAGAGGGGAAGAAGTACTGGAGGTGCTTCCTTTCTCTTATGTCCTGTCGTGTGCCTTCCTTCTCTTGCTCCAGAGCATATCCTGTTGTGATGTTTGTAGCCTGCATGGTAGCAAATAAATTGGTAGCAATTGTAAATAACTTACTACTTTTAAGCATAATTATAAACAGCTGTGTATTAAAACATCTTAATTGATTAGTTGTTAGTGTTACACAGATGTGCAGCATTGCTGAGATCTGTTCCCTCTGCTGAGATTCAGCACAGGGCTTCTGCAATGTTTCCTTTTCACACTGCACTGTGAAATACAGAATTTTGACTGTGGTCTGTTCCATATCATTCAGACAGCCATAATGCAGAGTGTGTGGAGAAAATGCGTGTGCAGTACGAGCTGGTCCAGGGCAAATGTCAGGAAAGAGTGCAGACCTGCAAGGTGAGTGTGCCAGCTTTGGGTGTGGTAGCCATGATACAGTGTGTCTTTACAATAAAATGTGTTTGAGGATCCACCAAACATTGAGATAACAAGTGAGATTAGTTTTTAACCTCTGTCTTATTCTGTTCAAAAATTAACCATCTGTTTGGTTTCACAGTAGTATTTGGTATTTGTACTTGAAATGTGTAAAAGTAATGAAGGGGGTGCTCAGCATTTGTGCTAAACCTGTCTTGTCTTGGCAAAGAAATTCCACCTCTCTGCCTCAGTTTCTCCTTCTGTATCCAGCTGAATTGTAGTGTTTACTAACAGAATGTGGGATCTAGGAGGCTGAGTCTTTCTCTGCCCATCACAAGAAAAGAATCACTAAATCTAGTCATTCTCTCTGAAAGTCATGCATGTCAATAATTTGCTATTCTTTTCATTTAGATGACCCTGTTGGGCAAGAACATTTGCACAGCAGAAGATGTTGAAGTTGTGCATTCCAACATGCTTCAGATGACTGAGAAACTAAAAAATAGGTTTGAAGAAGAATGGGAGCACATGGATGTATGTTGATTACATTTATTTTTATCATTCCTTGAGATTAGTCTGTTCTTCCTGTGCTCCCTGCAATGCCTTCTGCATCCTAGGCCATTGATGTCACATTAGAAAGAGGTCCATAGTGTGACTAAACACTGCAAAGAAACAAAGTTTGGTATGGAAGAGTTTCACGTGAAAGAGTTCATAATAACTGTGTTCATTATTTGTAATATATTGTATTTTTCTTATAATTTATATCTGAAATACATATGATAGAGATAAATGAGGTATGGCCCAATCTGCCAAAAGACACAGGAATCGATTTAAATGATCTCCCAAATGTCTTCCAATCTGGTATGTTGTGATTCTGTACATAAAAATGACCAGGCAGTCCTTCCTAAAGAGATAAATTGTACAATGTGATTCAGTGCTTTATGATGTCAAAATAAACAAAAACTTGTAGAGTAAAAATCTACATTCTTACCCAGTTTACCTGGATTTTTTTTACTCTCCACATAGAAGACACCATTTTGAATACTAGTCATGTAATAACCAGGCAGCCTTTTATCATGTTACATATCCTCTTACTCATTCATTTCACCTTCCATCAGTTTAAACATAACTTGCTCACTTGAATGTTTTTCTTTAGAGTGATTTTAAGGAGATGGCTAAATGGCATGAGCAGCATTGTCAAGGCTTGTACAGCTGTGTTCAGGAGGCCATGGATCTCTGGGATGTTCATCTACTCCAACTGTCCCAGCAGGAGGATGTACTTCAGAAGAAAGTAGATGAATACAGATTGGAACAGAATAACATAATACAGGTATAAACGTAAAAACAAGGATGTGGCATAATGTAAAGAAAGGAGTTCTTAATGCAAAGACCCCTCTGTAATTCAAAATAGCTGCTATAAAATGAAAAACATAGTATCTGACTTTTATATTGGAATTTCTGCTTTTCAGTTTCATTCTGTCAGGTGCATTTTTGCTACCTGTTTGATTCACACTGAATGGACTGTCCTGTCTTATTCTTGATATGGCAAAAGTGATAAAGATCACTGCTGCTTTCTGTATAAAGTGGCTGCAAGTTGCTATTATGAGATCTTGTGCAGGTATGGAGTCTGGTTGGATGCCAAGTTCTCATAGTTGAAACAGCCAGCTTGGGGTGGCAATGTCAGAGCTGTTCATTACCTAGGAAGGTCTTCATAGATGATGACTTTTTCTAAGGTCTTGGTGTAGAATTATATGTACATAATCAAATTACTTGAATCCTAAATAGCTATGGAGATTTTAGTATATACTAAACTGTTTTTACTGGCTTTTTAATGTGGCCTTAGGTGCGGAAAGATAATCTGGATACAATTTTGGAAAAAATGAAAATGGCCAGCTGTGAAGAAGAGCTGGAGCAATATTTGGAGAATGCCCTTTCTTCTTTACATCAAATTAGAACTAGGTATGAATTTTGTATTGTAAATTTAAAAAGTAAAGCATATTTTAACATGGGTGGTACTACTTACACCTTGTTTATGCTGTTATGTGAAGGTGTGGAAAAAGACTTTTACTTCATCTAAGAATATGAAATAATGTACATAATGAACAAGGTTAAGGCAAATAATACCCACAGTTTAGGAATTGGACAAAGGAAGACTGTTATTATTCAAAAACCATACCATATCAGTATTACTGTGCATACCATCACATCCATGCCTTATTCAGAAGGTAAAAGTAGTGGTTCAGATTCTTCAATCACAGGAATCAGAAGTTGGTCTGCACCACCACATCTGCACTCACAGACTTGATCTTATTCAAAGTTGCAAGGACTAACATCTTTAAGTAGCCAAATTATTTATTTTGGTAAGCTCTCTGCTATCCTTCTCATGATTAGGCATTTTCAACCTTAAAAACCATATAAAAATTGTACAATACTGCTCTCATTGCTAAAGACCTTAGCAGCAGGTGTGAAACCTGAGAGGAAGCAGCTCTATTCTCACACCCAGGAGGTCTTTTCTGCCTGTTAGATTAGAGGCACATTAGAAGAGCAGTATAGACAAGAGGGGCAGATTCACACACCTTCACACACCTCACAGTGGGATTGTGGTTAGAGCTGGGGGTTTGATACTCTTAGTAATCATTCAAACAATTTTTAAAAAGCCAGAGGTAGCACGCCAAGTGAAAATACAGTGTAACCTATCTGACACGTACATAAATTCCCCATAATTACCTTTGTTGAGGAGACAAAGCAAATGTAAGTATAAATGAAAACAAGTGTGAACATTGATTCTTCTTTAATCTAGACTCAGCTGGAACCATTAGTTTTTATTTTCAAGAAAAATGAAAATAAACCAGAAAGGCTCAGTCACAGCTGAGTGCAGAACTAACATGGAAGACAGTAATTTGACCTCTCTTATGTAAGCAGTGTTTGAATGGTTCCCCATCCAAAAGGAAGGATGTAAAAGGCTTTATTGCAAATATTTCTTAACTTTTGTGCATTTATTTATTTGTAAAGAACTAATTCTAACAAGCCAGGATGTGATTGTATTCAGATCAATGGCAAGGTTTAGCCTAAAGGTTTTATGAGATTGATCAAAGAAGTTAGATTTAGATTTGAAGGCACTGTAGTCACACTTAATTTTATTTATTTATTGAGTTTCTTAAACAGTGACCTTAAATTTGACAGGAATGAGACATTCAAGCAGATTGTAATGAATGAAGTAATGGCTTATCCAAAAGCTATTTTGTGGGAGTTGATTTCTTACAGTATATCCATCAATCAGCATTTTAGTGTGAAGGAAATCTTCAAACAGGTAAAAAGAAAATTTCTTCCAGTTTAAAACCTTACTGGTGTATTACTTTGTCACTTTAAAGAAAATTTACATTACTTTTACAATTCAGACTATATAAAGTACTGTTTCAGCCATTGAATAAAGTGCTTTCGGTAGAGATAGCAGTGGGAAACCAAAACATTTCTCAGTCCCACACTTTTAACTCTGTCCTTGTTACAAACAGAATTTTAGCAAATTCACTTGGCTTTTGAACAGAAAACTACAGGGTAACAGACTTAGAGTAATTGATTTGAGTGTTACAAGTTCTTTAGTGAGTGATCTATTCAAGACTATCGTGTCTTACTGAAATAGATACATTTTGAGAAGGAATATGGATTTTTTAGCAGAAAGCAAATCCAGATTTTAAAATGGTGTGGCGGGTGGTTTTTGTTGTTGTTTTGCTTTTAGAACTTGCAAGGCATGACAGACTCCACAGTTCAAGATCAAGGTAATACCTCAACAGTCCAAACAGGTATTTCTGCTTGCTTGTTTTTCAATCTGTATTTCTTTGGATTGTTACCAGAAGAACTCTGCTTTAACTGTAAATAAGTAGTTGAGGCTTCAGAAGGTGAACATACGGTGGAGCAGCAAGCTGAGAGCATCGTGCAAGGAGAGAAAGATCACAGAGTATCCTGAGTTGGAAGGGATCCATAGGGATTATGAAAGTCCAGCTAACTCTTGGCCCTGCCCAGACATCCCAACAATCCTGCCCTGTGCATCCCTGAGAGCATTGTCCAAACCCTCCTGGAGCTCTGGCAGCCTTGGGGCTGTGCCCATTCCCTGGGGAGCCTGGGCAGTGCCCAGCACCCTCTGGGTAAGAACCTTTTCCAGTCTAATACCCAGTCTAATCCTCCCTTGGCACAGATCCAGGCATTCCCTTGGGTCCTGTCTCTGGTCAGAGATCAAAGCTGATGTGACCTCAGTCTCCTCCAGCTGAACCAAATGCCCTCAGCCACTCCTTGTATGGTTTCCCCTCCTGACCCTTCACTATCTCTGTGTCCCTCCTTTGGAGATTCCTCTAATAGCTTTAGGTCTTTCTGACATTGTGGCATCCAAAATTGCCCCCAGGGCTCGAGACAAGGACATCCCAGCCTTCAGAGCAGGATGATCTCCTCTCTCAACTGGTGCCAGAAGATAGGGACCGTTGTCAGAAATCAGCTGGAGAAACAAAGCTAACAGAGAAACAGGTGATCTTGGCACAGGAAATTGAAGAAACAGAGGAAGAAGAAGATAGGGAGAGTATTCCTCATGCAAGTGAAGAAAATGAGCATGCAGAACAGGAAGTAAGCATTACACAGGTAAGTGAGCAAGAGGTTTATTAAATCAGTCTTTCTTCACAGTGTTCTCAGCCTGTGGTGAATGTTTTAAGCCAAGTATTTGTACCTAAGTCTTAAGTTTTCAGTTTCCATTAATTTATTACCATAACAAAAACCTTTTACAACATTGTCAACTCTGCCTATGTCTTGCCAGCCTATAAATATATTTATATATAAGTATATAAAAATATATAAATATAAATATATAAATATTGCCAGCACTGTGTAAATGTCCAAATCGAGAATGAGCACATTATTCTAATATCCTTAAGATTCTTACACTAGCTGGTGCACTGTTGATTCTATGCTGATACCTTTAAAAGTAATGTGATAATTTCCAACAATTTCCCAGTAACTGTCCAAGAGCAGAGAGGGAGAAAGTGCTGAAATTGCCACAGAGGTTTTTTCCACTGCTAGTGGAAATACTTACACTGTTCTTGGACTTGAACAGGCAGGAAAGACTGACATCACAGAGAGTTATTTTACAAAATATGAAAAAGAATCTCTTCCTATGTACCTGAAACATGTACTTCTCACAGAAGCCATGTTTGTCGAACTGAAAGAAAGGTGAGCTGAGAACAATTTCTGTTCTTTCTTTCTCTTTAGGTGATGGACAAATTTCAGCTGTTTAGAAGAAAAAGCAGACTAGAGAGGCAAAAGTTATCTAATTACTAGTATATAATTAGATATTTACATAGTTAAATTTTTAATTATAAAATTATGATTGTACAATTACTATGTTATTCGACTTTTTAAATTGATACAAATATGAGAAAATATTTACATTGCTTTGTATTCATGGCTGTCAAAGTACCACAAAAACATTTACTTTTACAGAAAATTCATATTTTATGGAAAATTATTTAGTGAGAAAACGTATTACAGAAAGACAAGTAATTTGCCCAAATTTACTGCAGAGCCATGAAGGTAAAATTCCCGGTACTCAATACTGAGCAGCTAGCTCAAAAACTCTACCAGTATTGTGCAAATGGTACTGAAACAGTACCTTCCTATAGACAGAAGTTGAATTCTTAGAAATTATATATTCAATAAATTCCTACTTATTATTTACTATTCCTCACTGTAATATTTCTTTTTCAATCATAGGATTCGCCTCTGCTTTTTTGAACACTTGGAGGAATGGTTTGCAGAATCCTTGTGCAACTCCTATGTCTTTGTAGCTGCCAAGAAAGAGGAGCTGAATTCAATACTCCTGCTGCATCTTAAGTTGCATCAACAAAAGCAGGAGGAGATACAGACAAATATCTACAATGTTCGAGCTGGTATTGACAGTTTTTTTTGTATTCTGAGCATCACATGTCTTCATTTAGAGATGGTCTAAGTGGGCCAAAATCTGTTTCAGCAGTAGTTGACTCAGTAATAGAGGACAATAGAAAGCAGTTGAGTGTCTATAAATTCCCAGTATATTATGCTTCTCACATATTTTTAAAATGACATTTCTTTTCTATAACTCTTCCTGGTTTGTGCTGTGTTATTTTTGAAAAAATAGACAGCAGTGCCTTGATTAACAACTGGATTGTGGAAGATGTTGAACATTATATTGTAAATATTTGTGAATTCTCATCCACCTTGAAATCATTTAACAAGAGTTTGTGGTGCACAAAAAATAATTAGCAAGTTGAGAGAGCCAAAATGTCAGGGTGGAGTTTCTGAAAACACAAGAGGGAGGATTTAACTCTGATATATCACTGAGCAGCTACAGAGCATCTTCTAATGAAAACTCCTTCTGCATGTGTCAGGGAAGTGTCAAGTTTTAATGGTGACGAAAAAATATTGTAGACAGGCTTGTTAGTCTTTAACATATAAGCTAAAAAATTCTTTTGGAGAGCAGGCAAATAATTTTTCAATTTCCCTTTTTCTGCAGAGAGGACTTGTGCTTCTTCTGGTAGCTTTCTTGAGGTGATTGGCTGGCTCTTGTTTTATCCAGCTATCATTCCAGAAGAGAGACCAAAACATGTTTTTTTTCTTTCACTCCCAAAACCAGGAAAAGTGTATTTTCCATTAAAAAATATAACCTTTAGTTTTATTACAAGACTGACAACAGAGAAATAATGGAGATGTCAGCAATGACCAAAAAAAAGGAAAAAGAATGCTTAGTGTAAACAAGAGACATTTGTGGTTTGAATGGGTTAGGAGCTGTTAAGGATATATGTCTTTCACAGGAGAAAAGCCAAAGAAACCAAATTGAATGTATTTAATTTATATGTTTTAGCTACCATGAGGTCTGGCTGTGTTTATTTTGCTGCTGCTGCTGATCACACGTTAATTGGGCATTGAGATAGCTCACAGTAAAGAGGAAATAATGCCTGTATTGTAAACTTCCTTTCTTCTCAGTGGAGCTGTCACTTCACAAGGAGCAGCTTGAGTGCCACTGTGCAGTGCTGGCAGAGAGCCTGGAAAAGGAGAAAGCTGAATTCCTCAGATTTTCAGACCAGCTCAATAACCTCATCACAAACTTTGATTCCCAAGTCCATAACTTGGAGTATGACTTGCTCCACGCTCCTGTGACTGAGCAGTAAGTGTGCCACTGCTGTTGCTGTGAATCTCCCTAGTTAATTACTCCTGATTGCTGTCCGAGATGTTTATGGTTTGCATTCTGAACCTGTTTTATATGTAACTTTATATGTAAGAGCAATCAGCTCTTCAATGAATACTACATCATAAAACTTGAAAACATAAAGAATTTCATTCTCTTTCCCTGAAGAAATTAAAATCAGGACTGAACACATGGAAATTCTCATCTCCTTTCAAAGTGCTGGCAGTCTTTAAGTAGATAAGATGTTTCATCTGTTTAGATTTTATCCAATCTACTGAATGTGCACAGTAATATTAGTTAATTATTTGTTTTTGAAGAAAAGTGCCCAATAGTATCAGCTGTTGCTGATATCTTCCAAGGGTTCATCCAAACCATCCCAGTTCAGGGAGTTGCTTTGAGAGTCATAAATCACTTTGGAGTTCTCAATTTTTCTCATGCCTTTACAGCCAGCAGTTGCTGAATCATCTTGTGTGTTCCTCTTCAGACATGTTTTCCCTGTCTTCTATTATTTGCTGTTAGGTCAGCTTCTTCCAGCAATAATGTGGAATCAGAGCTCTGCAACCATCTGGAGTCGATCAGGGTTACTGTGAGAAGTTACCAGCAGCACGTGGAGGAAGCTTTTGGAAAATTAAGGGATTTGAATGTGGCTTTTCTCAAAAGTTGCAGGTACATAGATTTCATGGAAGTGTTGTTTATAAATGGTGACTTTGTTCTGGGAATTGGTTTGTTGCATAGGCAGAACAGTAAAAGTAACGTTTGTTATTCATCTAGTTTCCTATTTAGAAAAAGAAATGTATCTTGTTAAACCACAATTATTATGCTGTTTTCATCACATTTGTGTTGTTTCAGGGCTGTTTAGCTAAAACGGTCCCAGAGTAAAATGACTCACAGCCAATTTTTATGTTTGCTTTCAGATTATTTTCAGAGGGTGGTGACTTTGCATCTGAGGAGGTCAAGTTTTTCAGTGAGTGTCTTCAGAAGGAAAGTAAGCAAATTGACTTGATTGAAAGTTCAATCAAGACAGATGTGGAGAAAATAAAATCGAGCTGCTTGGAGCAGGTATGCAGAATTACATTATTCCAAATGATGTTTTCTATTGACATATTTGATGCAATTTGCAGTCAGCCTGCTTTCAGATTAGAACTATAAGTCTATTCTGTTGGCAGTCACGTGACGTAAAAAATTAGCAGAATGGCAAGTTCTATCATTTATGTTTTAAAAACGGAAAGATTATCTTGTCCTGTCTTTTGTTTCTGACATTCTTAAAGGCTACTGAACTTTTCAAGCAGTCTGGAAAAAAGTTTGCTTCTCTGTCTGTGAGTCGAGCCTTTATGGAGAAGGTCCATCAATATTTGAGAAAGCTACGACTGCAAATCAAATCAGAGGTACAAACAGAAACATCAGAACTTTGCTTAAATTCAATATAATAGTTTTCTTTTATACCTTTTGAGGAGATTTTGGCTGAATTCATAGTGGACAAATAATACAAAATTTTTAATGTTAATTTAAAATCTGTTTTCTGTCACTAGCCACTTGAAAGTTATGTGCTGCAGCTGTGCTGGAACACTGGCCTTGCAGCACATTGAGTATGTACATCTGAATTCACCAATATTTTTGTGTGGTGCAGTTGCTTTTGTGAATTACTGTTTTCATCTTCTCCTCTGAGTACCAAAGATTTTTAACCAGTTCTAATCAGTGGTTCTAATGGTTTGATAGTGGAGCCTCTGAAATTCCTGTGAATGGGGACTTTACTTCTCCTGTTTCTTAAAGTTTGCTTCTGCTTTAGGTAGCAAATTCCAATTTGCAGTCACTCACATTAAAGTCTTACCTGGAAAAGCTCCAGCAGAAGAAAGATGCTTATGTTGATTCTACTGCAGGTGAAGAAGTAACTTCTAATCAGCATGAAATGGTATTTAATTGGACTTGTTATTAACTGTTATTAATTTGGTATAAACTAATATTTTCGAGGAAGACTTATGTTTCTTTGGGGTTGGGCAAAAACACAGAATTTTTGTTCAGAAAGGTCCTTGTCCTGTATTCAGCAGGGATAGAGTTAATTTTTTCTTAGTAGCTGTCACAGTGTTGTGGTTTGAATTCAGAATGAGAATGGTGTTGATAACTCACCTCTTTATCCTAAGCCAAGGACTTTTTTTTCCTTGTTTCCTGATTTGTCACTGAGGAGGTTCACAAAGGAAACTGGGAGGGAGCATAGCTGGGACAGGTGACCCAAATTGGCCAAAAAAGATATTGCAGCCCATGGAATGTCATGTCCAGTCTATAAACTGGGGGAGTTATCTGGAAGGCCTAGCCTGGGTTTAGGAAGGGGGGTCTGGCATTGGTCAGCAGGGGGTGAGCAATGGCATTGTGCATCACTTGTTTTTCACTTTTTATTATCATTATCATTATCATTATTATTTACCATTATCCTGAATTTCACTTTAAATGATTAAATGGTTCTTAACATAAAAGTTTTTGATTCTCCTCCCTATTCCACCAGGGCAAGGAGGGTTGAACTGTGTGGTGCTTATTTTCCAGCTGGGTTTAAGACCCCAGCAGTCCTTTTGGACAGTCAGTACCTGTTTTCCTGTTTGCCAAACCAAAACCTCAGCCTCTTATACAATCTCATTGCTTCCATGTATGTGTACATAAACTGGTGACAGAACAAAGGCAAATAATATTGTTTGCAAGAGTCAGCATGTGTGAAAAGGTTAGAACAGTCAGTTGAGTAAATACCATCTGTTTTATCATATCTTTCAGGCTTTAACTTCTGAAGAGTTGTATGCTTTTGCCAGAGACATGTTGGAAGAGCTGAAAAAGAGGTGCGAGTATCTTGACTGCTTTGAAGTAAAAGCAAAGATCCCACCTGCCACTGTAAGATAACATTCACATTCTCTGTATTTTATTTAATATTGGGAGATTTTTCATATGTACATGTTTTATGGCTTTTTAGATTTTCTGCTTTGAATTCTCAAATGAAAAGAGAATCTGCATTATGCTGAGATGTCAAAGACACTGTAACATTAGGACAGCCTTTTAAGAGGTTGAGTAAATCAGTAAGTTTACAAAATGCTGAAGAGATACATGGCATCACAATGAGTTGCTCCATTCTTCACAAGAGTTTGTTTTCAAGGTGTAGCACTATTCAGAGGTACATATTTCACAGGTTTCTTTAATTATTTTTTTTTTAAATCCCAAATGTGTCCTGAAGGGATTTTGTTTTTATCAAATGGGTTGTGTTTTCTTTCCTCCCTTTCCTGGAAAGTCTGTCTTTATTTTGTAATCTCAGTGGATCATTGTTTTAAGAAGTATATCCTTAAATACTGTTTATGATGATTATGAGAACCTACTCTTAACTGCTTTGAAGTGTTTTAGAGCTGAATAGCTGTAATAACATTGCTGTTAGAATGACAAAAAATTTATTTCAGCCTGTGAAGCAAGATATTGTCTGTTTGGAAAATCTGCTCTAGTAGTCAGCCATTATATGGAATGCTTTCACTAACTGCCTGCTGTGGTCTACAAGGCTTCATTTTTCTTCCCATTTCAGGAGGCCTTCACCACTTCTGGCACAGATGGGACATTTCAAGAGCACTCAGCCACTCCTGATGTGGATTGGAGGTCACAAGATTTCATTGCTCCTGCTGTTCCAAGAGAGAGTCTCAGAGATGAGAGCAAAAGGATGGTGATGGGACTGGATCCTGACAAATTCCCTTTGTTAAATCCAAGTGGAATGGGTACTTCAATGTTTGATGATATGGCAATAAAAGTTATTGGAAATTTAGCTGGGTAAGTACTTGTTAGCCTAAAGGTATTTTTCTGTCCATGTCTTTATATTTTTTTTGCCCACAACTAGTGAATAGACTGGTCATAGGTAATACTACTAGATATTTTCTAATCAGTCTAAGTTTAAAAATTAGTCTAGATGAGACTGTTTTCTTTTAAACCCAAGATTTCTCATAGCCAAAAGCACCCCTTTTTGAGTGACATCTAGTATACAATGATAAATTTTAGGTATTTAATTTTTGTCTTCTAGAGCATTATTTTAGTTAAAGGTGACTACCTGCTACATAGTTGACTGAATATACAAAGTGTAAAATGAAGAGTGTGGCAAATGTTTGATTTGCAAATAGTATTTGAATGCAGTTTTGCTTGTAGAAATTCCAAAATTCCAGTTAAACAATCAGTCCTATGAAATTACCTCTATATACACTGTCAGTTGTAGAAGTAACCCTGTCTGTTAAGTAAGATCTCAGAAATTTAACTCAGCACATGATAGGGACAGAGAACTTGCTTAGTTTGGCATATAATATAGTATAGAACAAAAAATGACAGGATATGCAGTAGTACTTAGCTCTTTATTTTTTTTTTCTTTTCAGATTTGACCCATCAAAAAAATACCAAGACCTAAATCGGAGGAAAAAGAATCCAGGTGTGCCTGTATTTCTTTTAATATTTTCTTTTCATGTAAATTGTAGTTCCTGGCATTTTACTGCACAGGTCTAGCATGGTCCAGGCCAGTGGCTTCTATGCTAGGAATTCTGAGATAGTTGTGCTTCTCAGCTCTTTCCCTGAACATCTTTACTTAGATAAAGATGATTTTGGGCTCCTAAAGCAATGAAAGCTGCAGAATGAGATAATAATATTATTATAAAGAGTGCCTGTGTATTTGATAGCAAAAGGGAAATGGGGTTGAGAAAAGAAGCAGAATAGAAATCATGAAGTATATAGGGAATCAGGGATTCTTCTCACACTCTATCATCATCTACTCAAAGGTGAGCACAGAGGTAACCCCAGATGCTTCCTACCTAGTGTTCCCATTTCCTCATCTCTCTTCTTCAGCCATTTCCAAAGCTTTCACATTTGCAAGTCCCCATGACCACCAATACTGTGAATGTAACCCATTCATTCTCTTTCTTTACCTGCCTTCTTTGCTTTAAATGTCCTCCATCTACCATGTATTTTCTGTGACATTCCTGGGACTCATACTCCAGCACATAACCTTTACTGCTGTTGCCACTTCTGGGTTACTGCAGGCCTGGCTGACAGAAATGATTGTTCCTGCAGTTGTCCCCTCCATATTGTAAGGAAACATTATAGAAATAAGAATACAAAATATATATACACATAAGAAGCATTTCAGTTGGCATTTGTGCAATATTCTTCTTTCCTTGTTAACTATAAGCAATTCTTCCTCCAGTAAAGAAGAGGGTATCTGATGCACATTCTCAGAAGTCTTTTAGCAAGAGGGCATCTCGAGATGAAACCAAGAGAAAAAAAAGGTGAGACCCCTAAGAGGAGGAATTCCACTTCAAATATTCCTATGCAAGAATTTACCTAAACTTTGTCTATTAATTGAAAGAGTCTTACTGCTTATTTGTATAGCCTTCTTTCCATCTGCTGCTTATCACTTGGAATCTCTTACCTGTTTATGTCCACATGATCAGCTTTGTGGGTTCTCCCCCCCCCCCAGATTTTGACTGAAAAAATATTATTATTCTTCTCCTTCATCTGTTGCTGTTTTGTATTTTAAAGTTGTTGAAATACAGACTAACCTTTAAATCAATGTGGCTTAATTTTCAGGTGTGTCTAAATAGTTTGTCTTCAGCTTAGTCCACAGATTGATGAAATGAAATACTGTAATAGTGAAAACAACAGAAACATTTTATTTTTTTTTTTAACTGAGAGTTTAGAAGAGAATTCTGAGAATATTTTTCCATCAAAATACTATCTTTATATTTTCATGGTTTGGGAATGGTATTCCCAATTTTGTGCTCCTAGCAAAACACTCCAAACTGTGCACTGCTTGCTCACTTCCCTTTCCCTGCAGCAGCTGGATAGGAAAATTGGAGGCACAAAAGGTGAAGATAAGGTTGAGATACAAACAATTTACTAGAAACAGTGATGAGATAAAAAAACTAATAGTAACTGCAGCAATGTTAATAGCAAAGTGTACAAGGGAGGCAAGTGATTCTCGTGTGAATCCTCACCATGAGCAAACCCCTGAGACTGCCACCACATTTCCCAGCAGCAGAGACCCTTCCAGCCACCCCCAGAATGAGAGGTGATAGAGAATAACCTCCAGGTCCTGGCCATACCCCCTTCTGGCTACTGCAGAAATTAACCCTGTCCTGGCCAGAACCAGGACACACAGAATACTGGTTCTAGAGTTAGGCTTTATCTAATTTTTCTCCAGTTTCACATCTGTCATATGACTGACTAGCTCAAATCATCAGCCAGAGAAGGAAAACACTTGTGGATAGTTTCAAATTAATGTTTTTCCTTTCCAGTGAAAAAGGCAGAAAATCTCTTACCAAGGATGAGAGATTCCAGATATTTGGAAAGAAGGCTACAGAGTCTGAGTAAGTAATATATTTTCAGAACAAGAAGTTAATCTATAAAAACCCTCTATGTATGTATGTATGTATCTATCTAGCTATCTGTCTGTCTGTCTATCTATCTATCATTGTGACTTACAGAGTTCACCATTGAATTCTGAGGTATTTAGCCTTGATATTTATAGGTCAAAGTACCTCCAGAACAGTTCCTTTTTGCACTATAATAATAGTAAAGTTGTAAGTCATCTGGTTCGTTCTGTCTAATGTCTGAAGTGGGAGGTCTTATTGGAGCCCATTTTGTACATTTATCAGAAGTGGGTGGGGAATGTAAAATACACTCTCTTTCAATTATTTTCACACCTAAGAAGACAAATACATTTTATATCTTCATTCTTGTGCTCAGTATTCCCTTAGTGGGAATAAACAAGGAGCAAACAGGTTCCATTCCCCTTTTCTAAGAAAATTATATATTGTTTCTTCATATGTGCAGCTGCAGTCTATAGAACTGAGATATTTTGTACATGCCATGCAAAACTATTCAAATTAATGCTTAATATGTTTAAGTCTTTGGGAATTTTATTCCATATTGTGTTTCAAAATAATTCCAGTAAATTCCAGCTGGACCCACCTTGAAACATTTTTGCTTCATCTAAAACACATGGTAAGTTCTTTGGGCACAGGAATTTGGCTAAGATTGCTTTTTTGTGACAGTGACATGGCAGTGTTCTCCAGTGAGCAACTACAATAGCCCCTTGTCCTGGCTGCATATGAAGGGAAACTGTGCTAATGTAGGGGAAGGTTCTTAGGCATTCTGAACATTGGTTTGTCTATGCTTCAAAAAACGTACTAAAATTAACCTGAACAAAATACTTGAAAAACAGTGAATACTGTCAGTGTGATTATTTAACAGTGTGGTGATATTTTTAAATTTTTAAATTTTTTTTTGTTTTCAGTACTTTTAAGGGGATTATTATGAATATTCTCTGGAATGGTAACAACACCTTGCTCTGCCTTGGTGAGGTAAGGAAATGTCATGTTCTTTAGTAAGTTCTGCTGTACTCCTGTGTCAAAGAAATTATTTGCTTCTTTCAGCATTTGGGAGAGTCCAGAAATTTCCTTCCTACTATTATTTACCTAGATGTGATGTGTTAAATGTGTTATCAACATTTTTCTGGTTTATCTTTCCCTTCTGCAGGAGTTCTATGGAGACAAGAAGAATCCTTACTTGGGAATGCTTGAAGATCTGCCAGACACATTTGAACATTGGGCAGAAATGCTCAGAGTGAAACTACTGTCATACCAAAGGCAGACAGATGATTACTACAATTTCTGTCTTAGTGGTAAATTCATTCAGTTAAGACTTGCATTTTCTGGTGTATGTAATTTTTAGTATGTAAAGTGAAAATGGCAGTGACCAAGAATTACATTGTTGTCATAATCCATCATACTCAGTGGAAAAACTCCAGCTGACTTTACTGGAAATTGAGCCAATATTCTTTTTGTATGTATTATCAGCTACAAAAAGTGTAGCAGAAGGGCACTTGACTAAGTTAAAAGCCCTGTACAAAGTCACATCTTTGAGCAAGTGTATGTTTCTCAAAGCATTGCACCTAGAAAAAGGAATGTCAGGGACACAATCTCTGTGAGAGAAAATTCCAGGCTGTTTGTGTCACATGCACACCCTGTCTTTTCCAAAAAGAATTTCGGGATCAGCTGAAGTGGTTTGAGGAGGATCTCTCTTCTGTTTCCCAACTGGTCGTGGAAAGTCTTTTAAGAGAACATGAGCAGAAACTCAGCTCTTTTACTGGTCAAATTCAGCATCTCTTCAACAGACAGCTGAAAGATTGGGAAGATATGAAGGTATGTCTCATGGACATTCTGGAATGCTTTGTAGTATAACCCATGGTAAGTGCATCAGAGTGATAACATTTTCTTTTTCTCATTCTCACTGTTTGCCTCATCACTCTCTGCTGAGCTGACCACAGAGTTTTCTGTGTTTGCACTTAGTCTGCTTAGTTCTCCTGGAAGCTTTGGATTTCATGGAACTCTGTCCCTCTTCTCCCAGCTTCTAGCACTGGGCTGCCTCTTTCTAATCTGCTCAGCTCTGCCTGTCATCTTACACTAGGATTGTCAACTCTGTGAGGGCTGTGACCTTGGAGTATGGCCAGACAGCTCCTAATGTATGGGTGCACTCCTCTGTAAGAACTATGACACAGGGATAATGAAATACTATATTTACCATCATTCATAAAAAAGGCATTTTTTGTCAAGTAATATCAGAACTGAGATCAGAATCATTATGGAGATTACAGAGAAAAAGCTCCAGTGTCTTGAGACTGTGTCTGAGTATTAAAAATTAGGTAAAAATTACAAATATAGAAATGTAAAAATTACAAATATAGAGATTTTAAAAATACCTTACTTACCACATGGTAGAAAATATGATGATGATTTTTTGTTGAAAATGAATCCCCAAGTGAGATCAGAGGCCAGCAGAGATGCACTTTGGTGCATATTGCACTGCAAAGCTTATGTCCAGACACCCAAGAAGTAGCTCCATTTTTCTTGTCTTTCTGAATACCTTTATAGAAAATGTTTGTGGTTTACTTCTTCCTCTTTATGACTCGCAGTATATTCTTTACTGAGGGCATTTCTTTCTTCCATACTTGCTAAAAGACTATGCACCGGAGAAAATTACATTACTCCCTAGGACACCCAAATAACTCCCTTCAGCTGGAGGCTTTGTGCCAAGAGGAAATAAAAAGGCAAAAAGATCAAACTGATGGTGTTCACCTCAACACTAAGATGCTGCAGGTAATTGTAAAGCTCTTGCTTAATGTGAACTTAAATGTTGTATTTGGAAAGAAGGGTGTATTTTGGATACATTTTTCCTCCCCATCCAAAGGAAACTTGAATTTTTTTTCAGTTTTAAGCAATCCTGTTCATATATTGCTATATTTTAAGTGATGCATTGTCAGCATTAGATCAATATAGACATAAATATATCTGCACACATACAGCTGCTTAGATACATTGTGAAACTTATTGATATTTTATATCATTCATAGAATCTACTGGCTGTGAGCTTAATGGTGGGGAGGAGTATTGGCTGTGGTGGTGACATGCACTGGTTAGTTCTCTTACTTCCAGATAACAGATGCCTGGAAGGGTTTCTTCTCTGTGCATTTCATCAGTGCAAATAATGACACTTTTCTACATAAGATTAAGAACTGAAATAAGCTGAATCTAGAGGAGAGATTCAGGAATCAAAACACTTTTCCCCCCTAGTCCCCTGGGTTAATTGAAGGTTGGTTCCCCAGCATTAAAGCCTGTTGTTTAGTTCTCTCAGGCCACTTACTCTAAATTCTACACTGTCTGCAGAGTACTGGTATTTTGAATTCCATAGTATCTCCTCCTACTCCTTGCTCTGCATACAGACACAGAAACACAAATATCCTGATTGAGAGTAACACCTGGGCTAAGCACTTCCACCCAAAGAGCCTGAATGCCAGAATGATCTTCTCATATCATGTTTAACCCAAATGTGTAACTACTAGGTACCTGTACTCAAAACTCTACAGTTTTTTGATCTTTAGATAATCAGGCAATGTTAAGAATACTGCAGAGACACTTTAAGAGCCTTTTATGTGCAACTTTGAGCCTTATGTCTGTTATCTGCACCTGCTGCAGAATGCCAGGGTTTGATATTTGTGTAGTCTTTCAGAGCCAAGTTAAAGGAGAGGAGATCAAATTATCAAAGGAATTCCTCTCACTTGTCTCCAATGTTGCAACAGGATTGTGCTGCTGAGTGTGCTCAGAGCTTTTTTTCTGCACTGGCCGCCCTCACTGAAAAGCTCCTGTTGGAACTAGATGAAACCATCACTGTTGATGATGTAAAAGTAGCAGGTAAGAAAAGAAGATATTGCTTGTTCAGGCCTCCTCTCCCTTGTCAAAGACTGCAGCAGTCTGTCCCGAGGGAGAGGAGGCTTTGATATTAAGATTATTTGATTTAAATTAAAAGATATGCATAATAAAACATGCAAAGCTATTTCTTGAGTGTGAAGAGCATTGAGCTGCACAATTATTCCAAAACAGTTGTATTCCTGACATTGTTTTGTTTCTGCTGAGCATATCTTCTGTTACCTCCCAGGAACTGAAATACCCACAGAGAAGATGCCAACTTTAATGTGTTGTGAACAAACTGAACTTCCTCCAGGAACCTCCAAAGTTCAACACTTAGTCAAACGAGGAAGGAGGTAGTATTTGGAGTTCCTGCACACTGTTCTGTCTAATTCCTCTGCTCTGAACTCATAACCAGCCCTGTCCTGATAGTTTTTTGCTGTACTTGTTGAAACTGCAGCTCATCATTAGTAATGTCATTGAACTAGTAATGGGGTAGTTTGAGTGGGTAATGATTTTAGAGAAAGAATTGCAATCGATCCAAATAAAAGTGAATCACATACAGTATTGTAAAACAATACCATATCACTGCTATTGCTATGCCACTTGTTATCAATTCATTACATTCAGATCTATGAATAATCTGTGCATTGTCATTCAGAAGAAATTAATTCTATAGTGTGGAGAGATCCTGATGCTTTAAAATAACACATGGTTGTACTAAACAAAGATGTTTTTAGGGTAAACCTTTTGTAGGAAAAAAATAACATTGATCTTTGGCACTTTAATCCAAGTAACTTGAATTAGTGTGATCTGTTCTCTTTTCTAACTTCTGTTCTCATGAGTTTGATTTGGTTGGTTTGGTTTTTTATAGGTCTTGGCCAGGCATACCTGAGACTTCTGTTCCTGACACTCCAGATTATATTCTCTGCAGAGGAACTGCATCAGTTTCAACAGCTAAGACTACCCTGGGCCATCTGGCGGTGGTGGATGCAAGACAAGCTGCATACAAGGTGGGTCTGTGGGGAAGGACTCTTGAGTGGGTTTGGTTTTTTAAGAAGACAATGACAGAATCTTAGTTGCGTGTGTAAGTTTTTAAAGTACACAGTGTTTGCTGATCTGAGGGCCATATTATCTGTGTGAAGGAATCCTTTCTCATGTCCATTTCTTTGTGATGCTGTCAGAAGCAGGCTGGGTTGGTTCCTCATGGAGTCTTCTCATTCAGAGACATACAAAGGGGAATTGTTTCAGCAGAGAGGCATGGATGGTGTCAGAAACAGGACACTGCATTTTGGCAGCATCATAGTTCCAAAAGCAGCTGTGCCCCAGTGCCATTGCAGTCCTGCTTGTTTTCACTCACCTTTCTTTCTGAAGCCTATAGGTCCAGCCTGAGATCACAAAAGCTGATTTTCCCATAAAAGTTGTAGAGCTGTGAAATATTTCATACCTATCTTATATCCATAACTATCACAGATGACTGTTTCCACGATCAAAATAATCACTCTTTCTTTACTGAGTCTATTAAAAGAATGCAGACTACTCTGCCTCTGACTGGCACAGACAATGGTTCTCAAAACAGCAGTGCTCAGCTGTTAGGAGAATATTTGTATGTTAAATCACTTGGAGATGTTTTCTGCATCTGACCTGGAAGTAATTGTACTCCCACTGAACTAAATTAACTATTTTAAAATATCTCCTTTTAATATGGGAATGTAAAATATACTGTCAATGATGGCAAATGCCATCAAAACTGTTAATTTGCATGTGTGTTTTATGTATCCAGTTCTGGTGCCCAGGAACCTGATTACAGCACAGATTTGAAGGGAATGTGGTTGTTCCAATACAAATGGTTGGATAAAAGGATTGGATATAGAATGCGTGCACACCACAGGAGTATTTTCCTGCATGTGTGTTGCATTAAAAAAACAGTACTTTATGTTCTGGAGCATGGACTCCTTAAGAGTAATAAAGTGCCTTGAGGTTTTTATGGTAGTCTACAAGTTTCTGTCTA
Organism: Chlorodrepanis virens; assembly: GCA_003286495.1. Classification (NCBI taxonomy): domain Eukaryota; kingdom Metazoa; phylum Chordata; class Aves; order Passeriformes; family Fringillidae; genus Chlorodrepanis; species Chlorodrepanis virens. The sequence goes on along the minus strand of LTAT01000011.1, from coordinate 296,627 downwards.
GAGGAAATTACTTTTTAGCAGTTTTGTAATAGTTCAGTTCATACTTTTGAGTTAAAAAGTTCCAGCAAGAGCCTGAATGCATCCTGTGTTGTCTTGAGAGAATGCAACTCCTTACTCTTCGGATCTAATGGAAGTGAGATGAAGGTCTTGCATTTTAGCAAAATTTAAATATTGCTGATAATTTAATTTCAGAAGTGTTTAAAAGGAACACAGAAGGAACACAGCTAATAGTTAATTATTCATAATAGTTCTATTCTCAAAGGCAAAAAATAAGTGGCCTCTGTGCAGTCTTCTGACACAATGGATCAGGACCTGGATTTAGGCAAATAAAAAAATATTTCATCACTACTAATTTTGTCCTCAATTGTTGGGGTTTTTTATACAGAAATACAAAAGTAAAGTTGAACAGCTGTTTGCCCAGATCAAGGAAGAAAGTGCAGATCGGCTGCTGGCAATTCAGCGTTGGAGTGATTGGTGGGAAGAATCTGTCCGCAAGATAAAAAGACTCTACATCTGAGATCAGTCAAATTTTGCTGAGCTTTGTTGATGTAAATTGACAAATTTGTATGAATGTCACTGATAATTTTTATCTTATTAATCTGCTGCATTGAAAGAAGCTACATTTTGCCTTTTTGTTTGTTTTGCCATGTTACCACTCGTTTCTTCATATTCAGGCTTAAGACCACTACTATGCTCATCTTTACATAACCACCTGGTTTGGCTTTCAGTATCATCTGTTACCATTCACATGTGTTTGTGCACATGAACCCTCTGTGCAAGGGCACTTAATGCATATTTATTAGCAGAGTTTACAGGATTTTGTTGCGATTTTGCCCCTGAAAGCTGGTTTGGTCTGAAAATTCCCCAAGGTATGAAGGAGAACTGTCCCTAACAAAGCACCCTGGCATCAAGGCCCCTGTGCCCAAGCACCTCTGCACTGAGACCTCTGATTGGAGATGACCAGCCTGGAAAAGATACACATTTTATGTTGTCTTGGTTCAACAAGTTTTGACTTGCTTACCCTTCCCATTCCTTGCCTCGTCTCTCCTACGTTGTGTTGCCTACCCTTGCCTCCTACTTTCTTTCATTGCCATGCCTTGCCTGCCCCTCTGTTGCCTTGCCTTATCTATCCCTCTCTTGCCTTTCCTTCCCTTCCCCTCCATTGCCTTGCCCCTCTGTTACCCCCTACTTTCCTTGCTATCCTTTGCTCCTCCCTTGCCCCATTCTTTCCCCTCCCATTTCCCTTTTCCTGCCTTGTATTGACTCACCCTTCCTATGCCACTCCCTTGCCTGGCCTTGACTTTTTTTACCTTGCCCCTCTGACCTACCCCTGCTTGCCTTTCCATGCCTCCATCTTGCCCCTCCCTTGCCTTGCCCCTCTTGTCTTTTCTCACCTTGCCTCTGCATTGTGTTGCCTTGCTTCTCCTTTCCCATCCCTTGCTTTGCATTTGTTTTCCTTCCTTTGCCCATCCCTTACCTTGCATTTCCTCTGCCTTGCCTGTCCTTGCCCCCCCGTGACCCCTCTTGCATTGCCTGCCCTTGCCCCTCCCTTGCTTTATGTTCCCTTTCCTTTCTTTGCCCATCCCATGCTCCACTCTTGCTTTACCCCACTCTTTCCTTTCCTTGTCTTTCCTTGCCTTTCCCTTCTTTGCCTTTCCCCTCCCTTGCTTTACCTACCCCTCCATTGCCCTTTCTTGCCTACCTCTCCCTCACCTTGCTTTCATTTTCCTTTCATTGCCCCTCCCTTGCCTTGCTTTGCCTCTGCCTTGCCCCTTCTTTCCTCTCTACTGCCTTTCCTTCCCTCCCTCCATTATCCTGCCTTTGCTTTCCTTCCTTTGCCTATCCCTTGTCTTGCTGACCTCCTCCCTTTATTTCTTTGCCTTGCCTTAACTTGCTGTTGCCTTTTCCCTTGCCTTTCATTGCCCCTCCCTTGTTTGGCTCTTCCTTGCCTTATCTTACCTTGCCCCTCCTTGTCCTTCCCTTGCCCCTTCTTTGCCTCATCCCTTCTTGCCTTGCCTTGTGTGGATTTTCTGCTCCTCCTGTTTATTGCCCACATTCGTACACCAGTGTGCAGTGCCTGGATGCAGTGCCAGGGATACTCTCTTACTATTTCTCTATTGCTATAGTCATTAAAATAATTTTCTTCCTCTCTCTGAATTCTTCTGCTTTCCCCATGCTTTTGTGGTTTATCTGAACCTGTGGTGGGATAAAAGTAATCTGGAGGTAATTGAATTTACACAATTTCTAAACAATAATAAGAATTCTTAAATGGGGAGCTGGCCAGAGAGTCTGGCTTTTCTTCTTTTTCCTGTGAAATGCTCTCCTTTGCCTGCTTGCCTTTGAGACAGGCTTTTTTATGACAGTTCAGCTCAAAAAAGGCCATGTAACAAACAAACCTCTTGACCCCAGTGACAAGAAAACAGCCTAAAATCAATGCCCACATGGGCAGTCTGGCTGTCCCAGGGGCAACAGGACACAGCCCACTGGCTTTTATGCTAAAGTTGTTTTATTGAAGGCTGTTACCTGAATTCCTTAAGATTTTGCTGAACTGCGTCTGAAATGGGGAGGACACAGACAAGCTGTATAGATAGTGTGGGTAATTTAAATATAATTTGTTTCACACACAACCCAACAAGACAAGCTGTTGTAATTTAAACATATTTTATTTAAACATAAACAATAGTGATACTTAATTAAGCATAGATATTTACTTTTTAAATATTTGTTTAACCACACCAAACCACCAAGCAAACACATCTACCCCACTTGGCAAGACCAGGGCACAAAATCTGAAGGCAAGCTTAATTCATTTTTGCCAAAGATCACCATGATTTATAGGTCGATTCCATTCTCCTTCAGTTGCAGGTGAGGATTTTGACACATTTCAGTGCCTGCTGGATGCTTTCTGACAGGTGGCAGAGAAGCATTTATAAAAATTAGCGTGGGCAGCAGCAGAGGGGAGGATTCTGCCCCTCTGCTCCGGTGAGATCTCACCTGCCTCCAGCTCTGGGGTCCCAGCAGAGGAGGAACACGGACCTATTGGAGTATCCAGAGAAGGCACCAGGATGATCGGAGGGATGGAACACTTCTGCTGTGATAAAAGGCTGACAGAGCTGGGATTGTTCAGCCTGGAAAAGAGAAGGCTTTGGGGTGAAGAGAAGGCAGTGTAGCCTTTCAGGACCGGAAAGGAACTTACAGGGAGAATTTACTTACAACAGCTTGTAGTTACAGGACCCAGAAGAGTTGCTTACCACTAGGGAGCAGGGTTAGATTAGATATTAGGAACAAATTTCTCACTGTGAGAGTGGTGGGGCGCTGCCAGAGGTTGCCCAGAGAAGCTGTGGCTGCCCCATCCCCCCGAAGCGTCCAAGGCCAGGCTGGACGGAGCTCGAAGGAACCT
>LTAT01000011.1:281185-293217 GCA_003286495.1 Chlorodrepanis virens | reverse complement strand
GGAGCCGCCGGCCCAGCCCGTGTGATGGGGGATAGATAGTGCCCGCTGACCTGGGGTGGCTCCTCCGCTGGCCGCGGGCCCCCAGGGCGGCGGGGGCGCGGGGCGATGGTCCCGCCGGTTCGTGTTGTTTGGTGTTTGTCTGTGCGCGTGGAGTTCCCTGTGCAGTGGCGCTCCGGGAGGAGAGGAGCAGGAGCACAGTGAAGGACTTAAAAAATAAAGTTGTTTTCGTGGTCAGGAATGCGAGAGCGCTGTGGAAGCGTTTATCTCCCTGCCTCCTCCGCGGGAAAATGAAGTCACTTCCCAAGAGCCCAGACTAGCAAACTGCTGTCCTAAATCCGTGCCCTCTGCATGCGTCAGTTTCATTCAATTTCATTCAATTTCATCTACGTTATGTTTTGTTTTGGGCTGGTTGTCTTTTTCATTTTTTTTTTCTTTTTTTCCCCCTGGTTGTTTGTTTCATTTCTGGCGGTTTGTTTTATTTTTTAAGCCCTCTTCACTCTCTCCTGGCCCTTAAGCTGGTACAGAATTCTTGTCTTTAGATAAAGGTACTTGAAAGCGTGCTCATACCATCTGAAGCAGGGACGGCAGTGAAGGAAATGGAGTTGCTGACTCTCCTTCTGGATAAGTTCCTGCAGTGTCGTGTGTACTTTGCTCCTGCTGTCACTCTCTGGAAGCTGTGTTGCCACGAGTGCTTGGTTTGCTAGTGCTGTGAATAAGGCATATCCTACCACATTTCACAGCTGTATCCCTCCATCGTGGGCCTAAGAGGGGGGGAAAAAAGATTCAGAATGTCAGTTCTTCTTTAAAACAGAGAAAAAAATCTAGTGACAATTAAGAAATATCTTGCTTAGGTAAGCATTGCTTGTCTCTATCCCTGTCGAGCTCTAGTCTCACAACCACGTGGTTTTTCAGCTAAAACTTTCAGAAGGGCAGGTGTGCTTTCAGTTTCCAGAGAGATCTCTTGGTGATGGTGCAGGCAACATTTTGTTATCCTTTTAAGTGCAGAAAAGGTGCTGTGACTTTATTTAACCAAACCTTTGTGATATAGGCCAAATCCTGACTGCCTGTCAGACCAGCCTGCCTCCAGATTGTATGAAGGTTTACTGGGCCTATAAGGTTGGTTCTGCAAATTATGCCTCTGTCTAGGTCTTAAGTAGGATTGTAGCTAACTGTTTATGTGTGTTAGATGGTAATAATTATATGATTAATCACTTTGTAGTTTAAGCTTGAAAAGACTACAAATACAATTACAGTAAGCACAAATTGACTCAGGTGTTGTAAGAATGCTGCCAGTGAGTGTCTGGAGGGGAGCCAGCACCAGGTGGTGAACCCCAAAACTCATGAGTGACAGAGCCTTCCACTACTTCCTTCTCTTTTAGGCAGAGGTGGAAAATCATGCTGGGTTAGTTTTGTTTTATTTATTTGACTTTTAAAATAACTGCTTTTTTTTTCCAAAAGGACTAGGGGACTATGAACAGCTTGGCTGTACAGATGAGAACTGTAAAAATTGGTCTGCAGTGTTTCTTTTAAAATGGTTACAGTGAAATGTATTGCTTTGTTAAAAATAGCATTCAGTTCTTTAAAAAGTGATTCACAGATTAAGTTGTAGTGCTGTTAATAAGGGGATTGCAAAAAGATCAAGTTTATAATGTGGCTCTCTTGTGTTCCTGGTGTACTCCCTAGCATTTCAAGACAGCCTGCGTTGTGGCTGCTCCTTCTCTCATTAAAGGGACTTCCACAGTCAGGAAGTGAGTAAAAAGAACTAATCTGGTTAGAAAGATGTACTTCTATTTCTTCTTTTATTTCGTTCCCTGAGGTACTCTGATTACAACAACTTCCTAACCCAGCTCTCTTTCCTGGCCATGTAGACGTTGGCTCAGTCCAGAGGAGGAAGTTGAGTGTTGGTAGGGGAGAGAGTGGAACAGTCACAGGTGTTGTGATGTCCTTAGCTGGGACCTGCCTCTATGGTCACTGAGTTAATGGCAGAACCTACATTGTGGGTTTGATTGACTTGTGGTGAAGATGGCAATGATAGTAAGGGTGGTGGCCCTTTTTTTTTTTCTGCCAGTACTGTCTTATATTGATTATGAAGCCATGGTGTAATTTTTTATTGACTTTTGACAGCATTAAATGGACTCAAGAGCCATCTGTGTGTCTGTGTTCTTCCATGGACCCACAGAAATTGCTGTGGTTTTCTTCTTCTCTCTCCTTTGTTCATCTGTTCTGCTTTCTGAACTTTTTGGAGAGTTCTTAGTTTCAGGGAGTGATCTCTGAATTGTTGGGGTTTGTTGGGGTTTTTGTAAATTTATTCAGCTCCAATTTAAAAATAATTAATTGTATATTACTATTACCTCTGCTGTAATAGGAAGGCTGTTTCAAACTTGACTGACCTTAGTAATTACACACTTTCTGATTTCTAGTTTAGATTAATTTGTCATGGGATTATACTCATTTTATGCACCCCATGGACTGGAAGGTTTTATTGGCACTCTTGATCTTGGTATTAAGAAAAAAAAAGGGCATTTTTAACAAAAAGGATGCAAAAATGTGTGGAAATACACCATGGAAGGTTTGTTTGCTCTTTGGGCCACCAGCTACACTAATCATTCCTGTAATAATTCCCAGTTTCTCCCCATGAATTTTAATCTTGACCTATTAAGTAAGAATTAAAATGCACCTTTCAGGCATTAACATTGAGCTTCCTGAAGGTGTCCTTTTAGTGAAGGTTAAGTTGTTTTCAAGTATATTTTGAGAAGATGTGTTTTTCGAAATTCATACCTTTGGCAGTTTGTTCGAGTCTCAGTCTTACTCTGTTCTCCTGGTACAGCTGTTGAAGGAGCCATTATTGTAACCTGGACTGGTGAAGGCATTCTTTGTTCTTTGATGGAGTCCTAGTCCATAAAAAAGACTGACATGTTTAAAAATTATTTATTTCACCTTTTTCCTGTATTCTTAACTTTAAAGAGAAACAAAACCAATGTGTAGATTATTAGAAAACCTCTGTGGCTTCTAAGGTGTTTATTTAAATTTGCTGTCAGGAGTGTTCCCAGAGGGGACTTAGTGATGCTGACAAACTAGTTTGTTGGGTGTGACTGTTTGTAAACAGAACATAAATACATAAATGGGGCACCAAAATCTGCTTAGTAAAATAGATTGCTCTGAAAGGTGAGTAAGGCCCTTGTGGAAGACATGTTAGATTGTGTCTTTCATGGAATATTTCTTACTCTTTGGAAAGAGTAGCAGAAGTGTCTTTTTAATGCTTTTAAGTGGTCAGAGAGAAAAAGTAGCTTTTGCCACAGTGAGATGCACCACAGCCATCTGCTTTCCTACTCTTGTCACCCCAGAATATTGAAGAAGGTGTGGGTTTTTTAAGATCAGGTAAGCTTAAATGTGCAAGAATTTTTCTGATGCTGAAAACAAGTTCCCTGTTTGTGGGGGAAGCACAGCAGTACAAAGGGAAGAAGTTCTAAGGGCAAGAAGATAAGAGATATGTTCATTTCTGTGTACAACGCTGGATGTAGGTTGACTGTATGTACAGGAGAATTGGAATTTTGAAACACATTATTCAAAGTAATAAACCTGATGCAAAACCTGCTGAAGGAAAGTTTCTATCATAGAATAATTGGCAGGTCAAATAGTTAATTCCTAAAAGAGTCATTTAGGTTGGAAAGGGCTTCTAGAGGTCATCTAACCCAGCTCCCTGCATATATTAAAGTAGGAATAATTTAGATAAGATTTTTCCAGCCTTTAACACCTTTCTGGGCAATCTGTTTCCACATTTGACTGCACTCAGTGATTTTTTTCTTTACTCCCTCCCTTTAGGGTAGTTGAAATTTACTTTCCAACTTGTGTCTGTTGCCTCTTAACATGTCAGTGCCCATCACCCAGAAGAGTCCAGTTCTCTCTTCTGCAGTCTTTCATTAGAGAGCTGACAGTAATAAGGATTCTTTAGAGCTCTTTCCTTGAGCAGATTGTGCAAATTCAGTTCCATCAGCCTCTCATTGTACACCATGTGCTCCTGCCATCTGGCCAGCTTGGCCACTGGACATGCTCCAGAGTGTCTGTGTGAGTCCTACCCCAGGGAGCCAGACCTGGCTGCACTGCAGACATGGACTCACAGGTGCTCAGCAGAGGGGACTGATCCTTCCTCGACCTCCTGCCTGGACTCCTGCATCCAGCCCACACTGTGCTCAGCTGCCTTTGCTATGAGCATGAACTGGTGACTTATTTTCACAATTTTGTCTGCTGGGATCTCCAAATACTTTTCTGAAAAAGGGAGTCTTTGTCTAGTTCGTGTTCAGCCTGTCTTGTCACAGGATGTTGTTCTGCCACTGATACAGGACCCAGCACTTGCCTTCACTGAACTTCACAAGGTGCCTTTCTGTAGCCTGTCCAGGTCTGAGTGGAGCTGACCACTCCTTCCACTTCAGTGTCGTTGGAAAATTCCTGAGGATGCAGCCTGTCCCAGAGTCTAGGTGATTCCTAAAGACATTGGATGGTACTGCTGCTTTCATCCAGGTGATCCCTAGGGTGCTTGGATGGAGCTTGGTACAGTTGGTGGCTGTTCTTTCAGCTCAGCAGTCCAGGCAAATTCCCAAGCACCTCACTGCTCCCTTACCCCATGCCTGTCTCACCAGTTGGGCTGTAGGGATCCTGTGGGAGACTGTTACTGGCTTTCTGTGTTCTGTGCTCTTCCATCCTCTGCTAAGCAGTCATCTCTTTGCTGTAAGCTCTTGTGTTCTTCAGGCATCACTTGTCCTTGTTAAATCCACAGTGGCTATTCCCTGTTATCTTCCTGTGCTCCTTGAGCAGAGAGATGCCTTCCAGGAGGATTTGCTCTGTAAATCTTCTCACGGACTTAGGTTAGGCTGGGTGATCTGTGGTTGCCTGGATCCTCCTCCTTGCTCTTGAAATTGGTTGTGATATTTGTCTTTTTTCTTGTCTGAAGGAGCCTCTCACAGTCTCATTGCCTTTTAAAAAGTGGTAGAGTGTGATAGATCAGCTGCACTGGCCAGCTCCCTCAGGATTCTTACATATAGCTCATCTGGTTACATAGATTGTTTATTTCCAGTTTCCTGAAGTGCTTCCAAACTTCATCTTTCTCTTTTGGAGGGGACTTCTCACTCCAGCAGACTACTACTGTGCTACTGGGCTCAGGGGTCTGGAAGGCTTCTGAGTGGACCTTGCCAGTGAAAACTGGGGCAAAAAAAAGCTACATGTATGTCATCCTTTTCCATGTACTTTGTTAACAGGTGACTTCTTCCGCTGAGCAAGGAGAGCCTTTCCTTCTGCTGCCAATGTTGATTTTTCCTAATGCCATCCTAAAGCTGTGTCTTTGGGCTGCTCTTGGGTAGCTTCTCCAGCATCTGCCTGCTGGGTGCTTGTGAAGCAGAGATCAAAACTTTTGTATCTGTAAATATGTAAAACTTCAAAATTAGTTGAAGTGTTGGTTAATTAATGATTCTAACTCAACTTGTTGTGGTTGAAGGGAAGATTTCAGTTCCCCCTAAACAAGCAGCAAGCAGTATCAAGCTCTTGTATAAGGGGGTAAGCTCTGCCTGAGATGTAGAGTGCAATTTGTACCAAGGAGACAAAGCAATGAGAAAAATTATCCATATATCTTTTTTTTTTAATTCATTTTCTTCCCCCATCACTAAAATAACTAACTCCCTGTAAAAATGTACAGCTTCAGTGTATGCCCTTCCCCTTTCATTGAAAAGGAGATGTCAATATTTAACAGCAAGGTGGGTGGATAAAAATTTGATGCCATCTGTACATAAATGTTTCCAGTTGGAATTAATTTAATTATTTTCTGTTGATGCATGAATCCTTTTGAGAAATCATTGGGCTAAACTAAAATTTAGGATATTGAAGCATTTTTTTTATTCAAGACAAATAAAGGAATGAGTTCTTGAGTTACAATCTGTGTGGACAGACTGTCTGAAACAAAGTTCTTGGTTAGTTTAAACCTTCTGCAGGTGCTTGATGTATCCTACAGTTTCCTACCTGGTGTAAGTGTGATTTGTGCTGATGTTCTGGGGATTCAGTGGTATCAAGGTAAAACCTTGGGTATGTCAGTTACTGGTCTGCTGCTCCGTCCAAATAGGGCTTTGGTGTGGATAATATGGGTAATATTTTTAGTCTGTGTGGACTAAACCCTTTTTAACATGGTTGGGAGTTCTGAGGTATTTTCTGCTGTAGTAGAAAGATTTTGGAGTTACACTTTGATGCAAAACAGTGCACATTAACTGTGGTAATTAATGGTAAAATTATAATCTGCACATTCGCCTTCATGTGTGATCTTTTATTTTGCATTAGGCTACTGGCAAACTCTTAAATAGTAAAGCTCATTGCTGATGAGGTGGACAGCTTCCTGTCCTAATTGCTCAAATTCTTGGTATCTCCCACAAGATTTCTAACTGGAGAAGAAAAGGTAAAAGGGCAGAGAAGAGGAAAGAGAAAGGTATTTTTAGAAGCAGTAAACTGTCAGAACAGGATTTCAGTCAGTGAGTGAATCTAAGAGTGGGTCTTGAAGGCCGTTTGCTAAATGGCTTAGGAAGGTTTCCATGTCTCTCTTGGGCTTAGAAGTGCAATAAGTTGGTTTCTGTCATACAGTGTATCAGTGACACAGGTGAGGAATGAAATCAGTGTGAATGTGACTGACAACAAAGTCCTTTGTCAGCATGTGCTATAAGACTTGTGTAGTATTAATTCTTTTGATGAAAGAAATCAGTTTTGAGTAATCAGTCATGACTAGTCCATGGTCTTCTCTTGCAGGTAAATAAATAAACATGACTCTCAGAACGTCTCTTACATTTTGTGTGTGTGTATATTTATTATTTGTTTATTTATACTTTCATCACCAAAACCTCTGTATGTTGTATTGCAAGGTGTGATGGTGCAAGTTTCCAGAAGACACCTACTTAGTCATTATGGGATAGTCTTGAGGTTACACTTCTTGTCAGTGGTAAGTGATGCTTAAACCTCTGACTTTCAGGATGTTGAGCTAAGTTAGGTAGCTGTGCTTTCAGTTTAGGTATTGCTGACCTTTCTGATTAGGTCATGTCTGTTGTATGTACCTTAAGTCACACAGCCACATTTTTGGGGGTAGAAAGCAGATTGCAGATGCTGATCTGCTGCAGTTGTCCATGCATATGACTTAATTTTTTGTTTTGGAAGGAAAAAGAGTAGGAGTTGAGGCTTTGTCCAAGAATCTTATTCAAAGGATTAACTTTTAGTGTAAACTAATTGTATGGTTAATTTTGATAATCTTGGCTACTGTTTAGGGAAATGAATCCTGTTCTGGTAAATTGGTTTTTGTTTTATAACCAGAAATGAATTTCCTCCTCTGTTCCCTACAGTGTTTATTTGAGAAGTAGTTACATTTGAATGCTTTGCTTTTCTGCTGAGTACAATTACTCAGGAGCTGGTACAGCTTCACAGTGGTATAAGAGTGGCATCTTTCCAGGTGGGTTTGAATGCTTGTAAATTCTGTAGCAATCTGCCTTTTCTGAAGTTCCTTCAGTGGAAAACAGTTTAAAGATGATCAATTTAAATATTTTGACTTGATTACTGCACTTTGCAGAGATCTGGTGTCTTGTTATCCTCTATTTCAGCATAGTAAGTAAGACAGTTTGTACTTCAGTCATTTTAATCTTTTAATCTTACTTTCAGTGAGACAGTTTGTACTACAGTAATTTGTACTTCTATTGCCTATGCAAAATATTACTGTTTTTTCTGAAATTAGACAAAATTATTTTGCTGAGATCCACAGATCTATTGCAGTACACAAATTTGTAAAAATACAAATACCTATTTATATTTTTAACAAATACAATATAATTTTAAATGTATTTATGTGTTATTTTTCTCTTTGTTTTCTAACTCTGTATTCTTGTCCCAAGATTTTAATTTAGGGCAAAGGCTATGCTGTGCCTTTTCAGTGCTTAGGCCTCTGCAGGCAAATCAGTGTGAAAATAAAATGCAAATATTCTTAGTCTAGGGCTTTGTCTCTCCCTGTGACAAATACAGGGATATTTAGATACAAAATACAGGGTCCAGAATTTTAATTTAGAAGTTGGTGGAGAAATTTAAAAGCTGACTAAAATTTGAAAATAATTAGAAAATAATTACTTTTTTCTTTGTATTTAAATAAGATATTGGTAGTTTTCCCTTTATGAAGAGTTTGAATGCTGCATGCTGGTATTTTTTTCCTTAGAAGCTTGGAGGTTTTTTAATTAGCTGTTACTGAGAAACAAATACTAGATGATATAATTTAGACTGACTAACCTGAAATGCATGTGGCAGGAAATGGATTTTTTTTTTTTCATTCTGTCAACCCTTCATTTTATTTTGTTCCACTGGTGTATACTTTCATAATTGTCCATAACTTAACAGTGTTAACTTAAAGGAGAGAGGGGCAGGATGCTGAAAGGAAGGTTGTGGAAAGGATAGGTTTACAGAACCACTTCATAGAGCATGGCCTTTTTGTTTGACCACTTCATCTTTCTGTGATTATTTTTTTTTTTACTTTTATATTAGCTGCCTGTGACTTTGTTTGTTTCCTTAAGTAAAAGTATTTTGTGGGAGTATTCAGTATGTAAACATGGGTAGTAAGTTTTCATGTCTGCATTTAATGAACACCATGCATCATTTTTGCTGAAACTGACAGTACAGTGTGGTAATATTTGGGACGCTTTCTGAAACTCTGGGAGCGAGACTCTGATTTTTAAAAAAGGAAAGAGAAAAAGGCATAATAAACACAGACTTTTGGCTTCTCATGTCTTCTTATATGCAATCAAGTGAATTTATCAAACTAAAAATCTGATTAAATACTTAAAATTCAAACTGCTTTGGATAGCCAGCTTCATCAGATAGGTACTGGGTTTGTTCATGATTGTTGGCTAATGTGAGACAAGAAAATTGCATCAAGAAAATTAATGACTTTTGCTGTATTTTTGGAAGATTTTTTGCTATTTTTTATTCCCAGAATACACATTGCAAACCTCAAGGTAATAATTGTCAAAACTTCCAATTCTGCTTTGGAGGAACAAGGATTTTACTAACCCTCAGGGCAGTCAGTGCAGGGCAGGGAATCAGGATTTCTGGTGGGTTTCAGTGGCACAGGATAAGGCACTTGTTTGGCACAGAAGAGGACTGGCACCTGAGGTCTCTGCTGCCTTGTCTCACACTGCTCTTCCATATGGGCTCTTTTGCTCTACATCATGTAATTATTTCTGGACATAGCAGCACGTGAAGAAAATTCCTGGTTGAATTGAAATATTGAGTTGAAATACTCAATTTATTTAATGGACAGAGGTTGTTCCACTGGCTGCATTAGACCCACACTGTTATTTTTACAGATAGGGAATAAACCATTGAATAATCTCCTTAAAACAAAGATTGCATCATGCTTATGCTTTCATCTGGAATATAGGTCATTATATTTTTGAGTGGTGATACAGTTTGGTAACTTGGCTGGTGATTGGTTTCAATTTGAATGCTGCCTGCAAGCCTCATGTAGCAATGACAAAAAAAGCAACGTGGGTTTGCCAAACTCCAGCTTTGAAAAATTGCATACTCTTACTTGCTACTTTATATTTTCCAAAGTTAACAAATAAATTACTGGCTGCAGAAATTAAAGTGTTGGTGTCAGGGAAACAGTGTGAAAGTGTACTAGAGTTGATTTATCCTTGAGGCAGAATGAGCTACTGCTTAAATGAGTAAACCTATTTGCCAGAACTTGATGTATAAGCTATGGTTTGTTGTTTTATTTTTAATAAATTACACATAAACACTGACAACATCCCTATAGAGTACCAAAAGAAGACTTACCTGTTATACTCTTTGGAGGGGAATAAATACAAGAAAAGTCTCTTAAGTGGCTGAAAATAAAATATATTTCTATAGGTTGGTTAAACACCTACTGGATAAACTAACATTAGCTATACTTTGAAACATGAATCAGTCTGTGGCAGGAAGAGGCAAGTGTGCTTGTGTGCTCTGTTCTCCTACTGATGTCTCTCTTCTGTGTGTGGACAAATCTTAGGTGTCAAAATTTATTTAAACAATTGTTCAAAAGAATCCCACTAACTTTGTTTTATCTAAGGTGCAGCTTGTCATCCATGGCTCCTGCTTGCTCAAATTGTACAAGTAAACAGAACGAAGCCCCCAGATTGCTGGGAGGCTGCCTTTGTAGCCAGCAGCTTTCCTGACATGCTTCCACTTACCTGGCATTTCATCTAATGTTCATGGTGCTTCTGCCACCCAAGCTGTACATTTTAGGCCTTGAGATCAGTTTTTTCAGGTTGCCTTACTTGAGTCATGCTCCAGCTCAGTACCAGCCATATGCCCACCATTCCTCTGGGAATGCTTCTTCACCTCTGTGGTTTCAACTTTAAGCTAAATAAAAGCAGTGTTTTTCCCTCAAGCAGCTCCACTCTTTGACTGTGTAATATTTAAGTGCTTCAGTGCATTGTGTGTAACACAGAGGTTCAGGTCAGGAAAGCTGGTTCTCTCCTTTCCACTAAATGTCTCAGTATTCCCACTGAGGTGTTTGACAAGTGCAGCTTATCATTTATTTAAGGAGATGCAGATGTAGTATGTTTTTTGAGGAGAGCAGACATTTTCTTGTTTGTGTAGTTCTTTTTTGATTCTGTTTTCCTTGAATTGCTCTTCTTTGGCTATGAGATTAATTTTGGCTATTGAAGTGTAAGAGGATCTGGAAAAACCTCTGTCTCTAGGCACCCAGTACAACAATTCCAAACAGTTTGCCATCTTGAACAGACTAATTATTTGCTGTTGGCTACATAGTGGCGGTTTGCTTTCTCAGAGGAGGCAGCGTTGCCAAAATAAGCCCGTGGTTACTTTCTTGTTGTGGGGATTTTGCTTTATTTTTTGTGGCTCTGTTTTGTTGGGTTTTTTTTTTTAATTTTAAAAGATTTCTGTTCTTAACAGTCCTTTTCTGGAAATAAGGATTGTTTATCTACATTTATATATGTGTTTAAAATACAGTGGTACAGCTCTGTTGCTTATTAAGTTGATTTTATTCCTGGGAAATCATATCAATAAACCAAATAAATGGTTGTTTGTTTTTTCCGTTATGTTCTTTACATAGTGTTTCACTGCCAGAGATAAGACTGGGAAACAATTTGTGGATAATACAACAGTTTTTAGGATGAGCACAGAGACAGTTTCTCATAAAAAGATTACACAGAGAGAAGTTGAGATGAAAGCTGAAATTGTCGTGCTGTTGTGGTCAGTGAGATTTAAACAAACTGATTTTATGACTTTTAGAATTTTCTTTTGGAAATGTCAGTAGAGCAGAGGGTTTTGGAGCAGCTGGTGAGCTGTACTGCTTCAACACAGAGAATCATATATAGAATTTTATCGGGTTGTTTAGTCTTTCAGGGAAGAAAAATAGAAAAGGTGAAGCTTTGTGTGTTTGTGGCTTTCTGGGGAAGGTGCCCCCCATTAAAGTTAGGGAGCTCATGGGGTGAGAGCCAGGCTAATGCAGAGTTTTCGTACATGTCTGAAAAGGAGATGCTGTGCCTGAGACCCTTGGTGATGTGTTTGTGTGTGAGGCACTGTCCATGTCCTGTTCCCTGAGGGGTGAGTTAGAGAGTCACCACACCACTTCAGTCATCTGGAAATGTGAGTCACAGAGTGATTGCAAGGCTTGTCAGTTTAATGCTCATTTTGCTGTCCTGCCCTGTATCCTGTAGCTCAAAAAAGGGAATAAACCGTGTCTTTTGGTGTGTATTTCTACTTCAGACTTCAGTTAGCAGAAGACTAATTTCTACATAGCTCTATTGGACCTTCCACTTGACAAAGGTTCCAGAGATTCTCTTGAGGAACCATAATTCTGAAAATAGATATAACTTGTTTCCCAGTTTTGGGGGGTTTTTTGCAGTTTGAGATTAGTCAGGCAAACTGTGTGGCCTTGAAGCCTGCCTTTAATACAAACCTGTCTGTAATACAGGATGATTTTGTTTCCTCTTCAAAAAAAAAAAAAAAAAAAAAAAAAAAAAAAA
>LTAT01000011.1:223273-281173 GCA_003286495.1 Chlorodrepanis virens | reverse complement strand
AAAAAAAAAAAAAAAAAAAAAAAAAAAAAAGTGTCAATTAGCCTGCTCTTGATTGCCTTCTTTCAAGCAGGTAAGAAACTTCCTTTCAAAACATGTTTCTTGTTGCTTGCTGAAAATAGGTCAACCTTTTTCTTCCTTAGTTGCTGTCTTTTCATAGCTCCACATTTTCTAATTTTTTAGGTGCTTATAATACTCAAGCAAAAGATTTTTTTTTCTTTCTGCAAACCAACAGTGACCTAGAGCAGTAACTTTGAAATATTTATTAAACACAATCTAGAAATAAATACAAAAAAGTCTGCTACCTGCTTCAGAAGACTGATTAATGTAAAAAATATGTTTACTTTTGGAGACCAGTTTGCAGAGGAAGTTTTTGAATCTATCAGGTCTGCAAAGCTGTTTCCTTCTGGAAAGTCAGTGGCTTTCCAGAAGCTTTGATTCTTTCTCCTGTGCTGATGAGTGTGTGTTGCAGCAGTGCCTTGGCCTGTGCTGCTCTGCAATCCCATGGGTGTACATCACTGCCTAGGTGTTTGTGTTCTGCATGGGATGTGTTTGTGCAAGTCTGGGCTCAGTGTGACTACATGGAAGAGTTATGGGGAGAAGGAATCAGGAGTGTTTCTGTCCTGTGTCCCTTGCTCTGATTCAGTGCTGAATCCCCTGGCTGTTCTAGAATCACTGTTCTTCACCCTTCTTGCTCTTTAATCACTTAGGCTGCTTTACAAAGGCAGCTGCAGTGAACTTGGGGTGCCTCTCTGGAATGAAGTGGGGAAGCTGCTGGGTTTGAGCCTTCCACAGCTTAGTACTGAACATATGTGAGAGTAAGTTCTGATCACTGGAACCAAACCAGTCCATGGCTTAGTTACCTTTTATCCAGGACTGTGTATAAGCAAAACTCTGGGAACTGATGCACATCACAGAGGTTGGCTTGACCAAAACTGCATCTTAAAGCTCACAGAGAAAAGCAACAGCTTTTCTGCAGTCCTTGTGTTGTCTCTATGGCTTAAAATATAATTTGGAGAAAGAACCACACACCATACCACACCTCCACACACACGCTCTTTTAAAACTGTCTGAATAATTTCTTTGCATCTCAGAAGTTCTTTGGTCTTAAAATCTGTTAGTCAGAAAACCTTTTCTGAAACCCTTATTTTTTAAAAAATTAATTATTTTATCATAGTAGGTTTTCTTTCACTGAGTTCAGAAAAAAATCCTCCTGTGTATTTGTTCCTGATTTTTTTATGTGTATGATATTACTCACCAAAGGATGGGGGGGAAGATACCTCCTCTATAGGAAGGAGCATGACTGTTCAAGGTACTTCTTTTGTGGTAATGACTTCCTCACAGTCTTTGACAGCAGAATTTGTTGTCACCTTTTGGAAGGTGATGTTGGAGGAGCCACTCTGACTCCTGGCCCTGAGGATTTGGGAAGGTACCATCTGACCGTGTTTCAATCCTTGGATCACCATGGGCAGAACAGAGTGTATTTTTCATTTGGAACTGAACTCCACCAGCAGTTCAAACTGAGGAGCTGGCCTTGGAGCTGAGGCAGCTGAAGTGTTTTGGGTTTGCTCTTTCCTGTCCCTGACTGTCAGCTCCTCACTGCTGGTTGCAGCTCTCTCAGAAACTTTAAGCTGGTAAAGCAAATGCTGAACCTCATTCCTCAGGATTCTGAGCCAGCATTCAGCTGTTGAGGTCATCAGGAAGTAAACCTCATGTGATTGTGGACTGAACAACTTCTATATATTCTGACTAATTCAGTCAGAAATAAATTCTTACATTCTTGAACTTTTCCTCAAAAAGGACAATTAAAAAATGAGATGCTTGAGTTTAGTATTAGGAGTCTGTTCCTAGATTTTGTTCATGTCTAGTATGTCAGCTGTCCTTGTTTCTTGACATGTGTAGGAAAAGGGAGGTTTGAAGTGAATAATTTGGTGGTGGGTAAAAAAGAGGACCAGAGCCAATGACACAAGGGAAATGAGAGTGACCATCCACTGACTGCTGGTGACTGGAAAATCCAGAGTGCATGTGTCTCTCTTCTTGTTACTAAAGAAAAAAAACTTCAGATGTTTTTCTCTGCCTCAAAAGACCTTAATGCATGATTCTTTTAGAAAGATTTTAATTCTTTTTACTGCTTTTCCTCAAAAGCACTTGGCTGAAATATTAGATTATGTGTCTTTATAATGAAAAAATTGAACATTTTTCTCTTTTGGTAGCTTACCACTTAAGATGGTGTAAATCTCAATAGTCTTCATGAGAATCTCAGCTTTACTCTTGAGTGGAGTTCATGTCAGAGTTTAAATTGTTTAGTTTGAAGAAATGACTTGGTCATGATAGTTTATCTCTGCATTAAAACTTATTTTTGGTCAAAGACTGATCATAAAATATGGTGTATAAAGCTTTTCCCAAATGCCTGATCTGCTTGTGTTTGTGTTTCACTGCCAGACTGAAGCTCAAGTGGCTTTGTTTGTACTGCAGTGGGAGAGGGGAGCACTGACAGTAGGTTGGAATAGTCTGTAATGAAGGACTGGAATGAGGAGTTCTGGGGTGCTCATTGATCCAGTTAATGTAGTTGTGTATGGAAGAAGGTGTGTGTCTGCACTGGCTGTGATGGTTTAAGCTGCTTGTAAAGGCAGGCTTGGAGTACACTCTTAAACACATTAAAGGCCTTGTAACTCAATTTCACAGCATGCCATACACTTTCTTGCAGTTGCTTTTATCTGACCTGAATAAGGAGCTCCTTCCTGTTATCTAATGTTTATAATATTTACTTTCAGATTAATATTTAGGAAGCAGAAATTCTCTTATCTCCATTTACCCATGTGGGGCAAGAATAAGTATTTAGTGTGTCAGTGTTCTTCTATATTTGCATGATCTTACTTTTCTTTGGCTTTACAAATGGTACATTTTTCCTCCTTTTATTATTGAGATACTGCTACAGAAAACATTTCATAGTTCACGTGGTGCCTGTTGGTTCTTATTTCTTTGCAGAAAGAATTGTTGATAATCTGATGTTAGCAATCTTCATTAGACTGACGATAAAAAAAGTAGAACCATTTTACTTCAGAGTGTCTGTGTTGCTCTCCCATAAGTAAGCTCAAAAATTAAATAGACTAAAACACAAAAAACTGTCAAAATAGGGCATCTTGTGATCCCTCCTTTGTGCAGGTGTGCTGGAAGCAGTGGTTGAGGCTTCATTTTTGTCATCATCAGGTGCAGCAATAAGAGGTGTGCAGTGGGAGCAGGAGGGGTCTGTGATAGCCTGGGCCTTTGCTCCTAATGTGACTGACAGTCACCTCTACTGTCTTTTCCAGTGCTGATAATGACTCCAAAGATAATGATTCTTCAGATATACTGTTTTTGGGGACCATAACTAATGGCCTTTCATTGCCTTCAAGGAGTTCTGTAATAGTTGACCTTCACTTTCATATAGAGGGTTTACTTTGAAATTAGTATTTCAAGATAGATTTGCTGTTTATTGCAAATAAGCTCTTCAGCAATGTTTTTACAACACTTGTTAAATACATGGAGTTAATAAACTTTTTGTAACGTACTTAAAATCTTGTGTGGTAAAGCCTTGTCTTTCCCTTGGCAAAAAAATCTTTAAAGCAAAGATGCTTTAAAAAAATTGACC
Source organism: Chlorodrepanis virens (assembly GCA_003286495.1). NCBI lineage: Eukaryota > Metazoa > Chordata > Aves > Passeriformes > Fringillidae > Chlorodrepanis > Chlorodrepanis virens. Next base: position 277,545 of record LTAT01000011.1, on the reverse strand, counting down.
TATTGCAGGAGTGAGTCCATTATGTGGGCTGGGTGGAACTCAGCTTACATCATTTGTCAGGAAAATATTCCTGTTTGTGGTTGGTCTGGAGATCTGAAAGGTGTCAGAGTGTGTGAAGCTGCTCATCCAAATTTGTAGCCACTCTCTGAGTATTCCAACTGTTGTTTAGAGGCCTTTTTGTAAGGTGACTTCTAATAGGTTTTTATGCTGTACAAGTCAGTTATCTAAAGATATTATTTTTTCTGGGATTCCCACATGTAATACCCTCAGTGGGTTGATGGGTAAAACTGTGGCTTGGTTAGGGAGAGGGAAAAGCTTTTTGAGGAGTTGCATGTAAGTTATGTTAAGCCAAGTCTTTAAAAAGGATGAAAGCATGTTAACTGTAATTTCAAAAATGGTAGAAAATACTACAGTATTGAAAGTTGTCTAGTTTCCATAGTTGCTTTTTTTGGTTTGAAATTGCTAAACTTTCTGTTCCTGCTAACATCATAAGTAACACCTGTTCAAAATGGTGGAGAACATGCATGTCTTTGTTCTTTCATGTGCTGTTTTTCTGGTTCCTTATAGCTAGACCTAAGTCAGCATTCTTCTCTTGATCTCTGGGTGGTTGGAATTGGAAGAGAAGCAAGAGTGGTGCAGTTCTGCTCCTTGGTGCTGCTGGGAAGGGCAGGGTGAAGCTTAACCTCCTCTTGTTCCTCCTCACAGCAGATGTGGCTTGAGCTGTTCCTCCTTGGGCACTTTCCAGCCTCCCAAAGGTGACAGTCACAGATTTTTTCCCCTGTGCTGTGTGTGACTCACCTGAACTCTGACTCCTAAGCACAATACATCCCAGCACTCAGCCAGAGCAGTGTTTTTCAGGAAACTGGAATGGAAGTAGACCATGTGTAGAAATGCATGCTCTTTATAAGGTCTGAAAATATATTTTCCCTTTTTTGACACAGAAAATATAAAAATAGATGTGAAAAAAAAGTCTAAGATTCAGCTCTCCATTCTCTAAGGAGTGAGGGAAGACATTCTGAGTTCATGTAGGTCATGCTGGCTTTATTTGGTGGATGCCTACAATAGGTGTCTTCATACTGGCATGCTTGGAATGTTTCAGCTCTGTATTTTTATATGAACTTGTAATGTGTAGGCTGAACAGTATTTTGTCCTTTCTCTGTTTTTAGATTTGTTTATTTTTCTTGTGCAGAGATGGGAAGACTTGCTCTTGGTTGCTGTAATATTTATAGTTTTGTTGTTTATATTTTATATTTTAAAATGGTATGGTTAATTTTAACTGTTGCAGGTGGTTTCAGGGAAGTTAGGCAAGAAGGATCTGATTGTGGTTTAGTATCACTTTGGACTTCACCACCTATAGATATAAAGGATAACAAAAGCCCTTAACATAAGTGATTGCTAAATGTTTTTATGTGGAGAGCATACGCTTAGTATGCAGTTTTTGAGGAGTTAGTCTTCAGGTAATCTGTATTTTCACAGGGCCTTTGTGACACTCTGGGTAAGAAAAATACCTGTATGAGGGAGAACCAGGGGCACAAATTAGGGAGGTATAGGAAGCAGACTCTGGAAGATCAAAAACATGGGAAGTCAAAGCTCTGGGGTGAACCCTCTTCATTTGTTACCTATATGCATAGATAGCAACCACTGCTGTTAAATCATAGGACTTTAAAACACCAGCCTAAAAAGGAATCATAAGATTCCTTATACCAATGAAACCAGAGTTTGAGAAATACAGTAGTATAATCTTAAGTATTTTATTATTCCACAGTATCTTTATATTATACCTATTAACATACTGTGTACAACTTTATTTTTCATTATTAGGTTCTGGTGGCAGGAGGAGAATACTGACCTGAGATGGAAGTCAAAACATCATTTAGCAAAGCCAGCAGGATTCCTGAGACTGTATCCACGTTAATTAATGAGGAATTTGTCTTGGTTCATCAGAAATCTGAGGATGCCTCTGGAAACGATGAGAAGCCACAGCTAAAGGTTTGCTCTGATGTTCTTTTTAAATGTGTAGCAAGGTTTGTATGGATGGAAAGAGTGCATGATTGGTGTGTGCTTGAGGAGAATCTTAGACTGTAATTTTTGTCCTTGCTGACTGCCAGTGAAATTAACAGCTTGGATTAAACAAATCTGTTCAAAAGTGGCAGTTCAGTTTTCTTTTAATAACTTCTTTAGGAGTTAGCTTTGTTGTATTCTGTGGATCTATACATTAGTCAGGGACTTTACAAAGAATGAGATTTGGTTTAAAGCTTAACAGTCTCTGACCCCTCAATAAAGAGTATTATCTTAAAAGCATGTAATTAGTCTATATAAGAGTAGATTGCACTGTGTCTTGCACTTTAGTTTCTAATTTTGTTTTCCTGCTTAGTGCTACTTTAGGCATGAGTAGGATCTTTTCTAAAAGATTTCTACCTCTAAAGAGCAGAATATTTTAGCACTTGGATGACAGCTGATTGATTAAATACAAATTTTGCCATTTGAGCAGTAGTAGCCAATGTACTGGTTTTGCTCTGCTTGGAACAAAAGGAATTTATTCCCCCTGAAATGACAGTAAGTGCCTAGTCTGTCTTTGCTGTACTCTTTGACAGTTATTTACAGCTGATAATTTCTGTCTATATTAGACATTATCTGCTTCTTTAATCTGGAAAGAGGCTGTTGGACTGGAGTCAGAATCCATGATGCAGCATTGGCTGTGGTTTTCTTTTGTCTGAAAGCTGGTACTTGTGAAAGATTCTATTTTTCTTTTAGGGAGCGTGTATCTCCAATTATTTTTTTAATTTCCTTAGGCTTGCACCACTCTTCTGTGTCGGAAAATTGGTGAAGCCACTGAAATGGACTAGATATGACTAAGAAAGTAAAATTTTAAGACTAATTATAGCAAAATCTGTTGATCTCTAGTCTGAATGGAGGCTCTAAATACACAAATCTGTTATTCTAAGAGAAGTCTGTAGTTTTTTGATGAATTGTTTTTGGATTAATTTGGAGAACATCTGCATTTTATGTAAGGGAATGTGACACTGGATTATATTTGATTCAATTTTATTGATTCTTGGTTTGTTGTCTCATTCAGCAAAGTTTATTAACTTTTGCAATTAGTAAGACTATATATTTGAAAACTAATAGTGAAAGTAAAACTACAAGTACCTTCAAAAAATGTCATCTTCTGCTTACAGGTATTTTCAGATGGAGATGAAGAGCTGGAGAAGGCAATGGAAGAGATACTGCGGGATTCTGAGAAAGACCAGTATGTCACTGCACTCCCAGAAGGATTCAGTGATGGCAGTGGCCAGGCAGCTGGAGATGGGTCAGCAGGACAAACAGCCCAGCCAGCTTTGCAGCTTGTTTTAGACCCTTCTGCTACAGGTATTGCCTGAGTGCTTTCCCCCTTCACCACACATGGCAGGTTTTTTCTTTATGCAATTTCGAGTTAACCCTAAAATGAATATAAAGCTTTCCAGAGCTTCATTCTAAAACTCTGTTGGAGAATACCTGGTTGGGACTGAGGATTGTATGAGTTGCTGAGTGGCTGATAATTGAGGTGGATCTGCTGCTGCTGGAGCTCAAGAAGTTTCCGGACAGTGTTCAAGGATAGTGCTACCTGCAAATGAAATACACCCTGAGCAAACTGATGGAACTGGCCATCTCTGGTGCAGTCACCAGGTGGCAGTAAGGCTAGCTTAGGATTTGATATTTGCTAAGAATGATTGTGGTACTTGCCTGGTGTATGAAGTTTTCATGGAGAGGTAAGGACTGAAAGCTTTTAATGTAAACTATATTGTATATATTTTAAGTAAAATATATTATAGCTTTTTTAGATAAATATAGAAAACCTGCAATATAAAAATACATGCATTCTGTTACATATATTAGGAATACCAGGCTGTGGTCATCTCTTTGTTCTTTAAACTATAATTCTTTTTTACCTCAATAGCATGCCACTTCTGTGGTATTCTGTCAGCTAATTCCCACAGCATCTGTTGGAAATAAAAGAAATAGTTTATATGGAATGGAAACACCCTGCTCTTAATTACATGTCTGCTGTATTTCTGTGAAACTTAACCTGTCTTCCTGTTTGACATTCTTCAAACAAAACCCCCGGCCCATAGCATGAATGAACAAAGAAATACTTGTAGATATGTTTCTCTCACCCCACTCCAGCCCCAACAGGAATATTTCAGTTTTGCAGCCTTCATGATTCTAAGTATTATGGCAGTATCTAGTAATAAGGAATAGAAGTAAAAGGGCACAGAGGAGGGTCAGAACTAGGTGATCTTCAAGGTCCATTCCAGGCCCTTGATGTTCTATGGTTCTGTGATTCTGTGACTGCTTCAGAAAGATTCAGAATGTCCATGCTGTGTTCCTGTGGTGCTAAAGAGAATCAAAATGCAGTTTGTCCCCATGCCACCCTTGGAAACATGAATTAGATTAGAACAGACTTCACAGTAATATTAAGCTGTCAAATGGATTTCTTGCTATTGGAGCTGAGCTGTCTGCTCTCCTGTACTTTCCTAAAAAATGTAGGAGATTTGGCTGTGGAACTCACTGGAAATAAAAAATGTGTGGAAATAAAAGCAAATGGCTAAAGAAGCATTTTCTTCATTTTCAGAAATCTCTGCACCAAGGCCATCTTCTCCCAGTGAACCCCTGGAAGAGGACAGTGTGTTGTTTAACAAACTGACTTATTTGGGTTGTACAAAGGTGTCAGCCCCACGAAACGAACCAGAAGCTCTACATGCCATGGCAAACATGAAGTCCTCAAGTCAAGCCCCTTTACCTGTCACACTCTATGTCCCAAACATTCCAGAAGGCTCTGTAAGGTAACACACAAGAGTTTCATTTGTTGCTTAAGCAGACACATAAGAAGTGGTTTCTCACTTTGTTACTTGCACAGGGAAGTAAAATTGCTGGATTTGTGCCCAAGGTTCTTACTGAAGGGAGTTAATTTTGAGAAATTAAACCTGAAGCTGCAAAATGTGTGCTCAGATTTACCATGCAGTGCATGGCTGGTGGTACCAGCTACCACACAGTGTCAACAAAAGCATTTCTTCCTACCTCAATATCTGTTCAAATGTGATAATAAGAGAGCTGGTGGAAAGGGAGAGCTGATAATACCTGTGCTCTCCTGACCTCCCTAGTCTGTCAATGCCTCCAAGGTCCACCAGTTGCAGGCATCCTTCTGGGCTTGGGTTTGCTGCAGAAGTGTCAGTTTAGACTCTCCCATCCATGTTTCAGAGTTGAGGTGCCAGTCTCTGCTCCCAGCCATTGCTGTGCAGAAGCCAGCTCTGACCCATGTCTGCCTCATGGTGCCAGGGCTGCCAGTCTCCAGATACTAGAAGAGATTTACTTTCCCTGTGTGGGAAGGGTCTTTTAATTAGTGATGAGGGAGTCAAAGGTTCTTGATCAGGGTGCACCAAACATGCACCTGTAGCATTTTTGCATCCAGAAGTAGGGAAAGTCTCAATATCTAAGATGTTTATTTTTAAGCTCTGATATCAAGGTATCTGAAGGATATGGTTAGATTTCCTTCCTTGCCTGAGCTGTGTTTCTGTATTGACTGTCATCTGGTGGAGGAAGAGAAGTCCCTTCAAGAATCTGTATTATTTTATTCCATTTTTTTCTTTGAAAAGTTTGAGTTTTCATTTGACATTAAAAAATACTGCATTTCTGTATTTCTACAATGGCAACAGTCACCCTTACACAAGATGTAAGGTGTTCTGTGCCTGTTTTTTGTACTCAGTGTAGCCATTCAGGAGGGTTGTTTTGCAAGTGAAACAGCAGGTTCCTTTGATCTTGAATTTCAGAGGAGATCAGTGAATGTGGGACTGCCTAAGAACCTACACAGAACTGAAAAGTTGAATCCATGTGTGACTTAACACATTCCATCAAATCTTTGGTGATCCTAGTGTTGGCTTTGAGGAGTGTGTTCTTACCTGCTCTCTGAATACTTGTCCTGTGAGGTTCCAGTTATGTCCCACCAAAATTACAGGGTGCTGGATCCTCCTAGGGCTCTTCTTGCCTTTAGATTAGACCCATATTTTTATTGTTACAGATTTGGGATTTTAGGTGACTAATGTTTATTGGTCCTTGATGTGAATGTGCATATGGACCAGTAGTGAAAAGGTAGAGGAGAACATTTGTTATTCTCTAAAAGTCACTATCCACCAGTCTGTTCTGAAACACCACTACTGCTTTTAAGTTTCTGGAATATTATTTGGGTTCTGTCTTTGAGAGTATTTTAAAATTTTGGGTGAAGTCTTAGATCAGTGCTAAATATTCACCTGAGTGTGGCAGTGTTTGCTAAGCTGTGTAGTCCTGTTGATTCTGAAATAATTTTCATAACTGTTTCTTAAACATATTTTTAATGTTGCATTTTCTTTGATCTTTGTTTACAAATCACATTTTTAGGGTTTTCAGTGGTTTCTACGTTTCTTCTTTTGTGTTTTCACAAGAAATGGCCATTGTTTACTGTCTGATCTAGAGGTACTGTATTTGTCTGTATTGTGGCATATAAAAGAAATTAAGTCAGTGTTACAATCAGGAACATTTACACCTTTAAAGCATAACATTTCTGTTCCTGCTGCCCACCTCATCCACTTGAATCTAGCAGTAATTAGAGTTTAGATCCTTGTTTATCTAATTGTTGAAAAGCTTTTTAGGTAGGCCTGTCTGTTTTACTGACCTGTTCCTTTGATCTTCTCTGTTCCTTTTCTTGCCAGAATAATTAATCAACTGAGCAATTTGGAGATAGCCTCATTTCCCATCTATAAGGTGTTGTTTTGTGTGAGGGGGCAAAATGGGACTTCGGAGAGTGACTGCTTTGCATTTACTGAGAGCAGCTGTGGGACAGAAGAGTTCCAGATCCATGTTTTCTCCTGTGAGATTAAAGAAGCTGTAAGTATTCTGTGGTGTGCAGTGACTGGGGAAAAGGATTCAAGCAGTGTTTGAAGAGGCCATTCCTAACATGGAAATTATGTATAGTGCCTTGAAAAAATGTGTTAGCACACATGAATGAGTTTTGCAGAATGTGCAGCTAGTCACGCATGAATATTATGATGATTTTAAGTTTTTGGTTTTAGTATTTCAACAAAATTCTGAAGTGCACTGTAATGGGAAGATTTGGAAAGCCTCATTTAGAAAGAACTGTGTGACAGCCTGGGAGAAAAGGACTTCTTAGGGTGGAAAAAGAGGCTGAAAAAGAAGAAATCTCCTTGAGTTTTGGCATCTGCCAGAGCAAGTTGTATGCTATGTTGTTAAAAACACAACTTGAAAAGTACATTATGCAGTCCTCTAATGAGCTGCATTTCTCATCTCTAATCTAATTTATATTAACTCACTGAGCATGACATGAGCAGGGAATGTATCAGGAATGGAAATAGGAGATGTTGTTACTGAAATGGCTTGGTTAATGAACACGTGGTGTTGAGTGCTTTATGGTACATCTGGCATGATTTGTGTTCAATATAAGAGGCAAGTGATTTTTGACCTTCAAAAGCCTCACAATGCCTCATTAAAAAACACCCTTATACTTGATCAAACTGTTAATGATTTTGCTTTTCTGCAGGTCAGCCGAATTTTGTACAGTTTCTCCACAGCGTTCAAGCGTTCTTCCAAGCAAGCATCTGATCACGTGAAGGACTTTGTTCTTCCCACGCCAGACAGTGATGTGTACACTTTCAGTGTCTCCTTAGAAGTCAAAGAAGATGATGGAAAAGGAAATTTTAGGTAATCAGAATGGAAAGCGAAAAGCAGAGATCTCTTTGGAAAAAGCACAAAGCTGCTTTCCACACGCACAGCTACTGTGTTGTAACAAAATTCATTTGACCTCTTTTTGTGAGCAGACATGCTGTAAATAGGAAGCTGCACTTTTGATGGTACAGTTTTCTTATCTGTATTTTTTCTGTAAAAAGATAAAAATTCAGGATACCTTCTTCAAGTGAATTGCTTTTCACTGCATCATTCTTTTAGGGATGCTCAATGGATGCCTGTGCAAATGGAAAAGATAGAAGTCTTTAAAAACTTTACTCAAACTAAGTTTCTTGAGTAAATACAGTCTAGTGGTTTCTTTTGATTTTTTTTTAAATCTAATGAATTTTGAATTAATTTAAAATTTAGAAGGCATAATCTCTTTTCTGTATTCACCATGTCATGTTCTATACATGCTGAAGGATATTTCTGTTCTTTTAGCCCTGTGCCAAAGGACAGAGATAAATTGTACTTCAAGCTTAAACAGGGAATTGAGAAGAAAGTGGTGATCACAGTTCAGCAACTTTCCAACAAAGAACTGGCCATTGAAAGGTAAAACTCTTACAAAAATGATAGTTAGATTTTTGAAAGAATGGTATTTAATGTAGTTTTCTCTGACTTGGCAAGTTATGTGATAGAAAAATATGTACCAATAACTCAAATGATTGCACAACAGGATTAGTGCCACCAGATGGCAATCTTAGCAAAAGAGTAACAGTGGGAGAATTTGGTTGTAGTGAAAAGGAACTTCAGGATAAAAGGAGGATCAAGAAAACCTGCCCCCTAACCCTCCCAAAACCTGACTGATCTCTTTACTTGGTTTCAAGCTTTTACCGCAGAATGGAAACTAAAGTTTTAGACAAGGAATATATGGTGGAAATTTTTATCATTGTTTTTGTATTGTAAAATTAGGCTTTTGCTACTCATTGACTTAAAAAGAATTATATCTTTTCAGTGCAATTTTAACAATTTTGCCTCCAGAGCTCAGTTAATGAGACATTTACAAATAGCATTTGATTATTGCTTTTCTCCCCAGTGTAAAACTATCTTTCTTAGAAATTAGCTTTTATTTTGGTGGTGTTTAGAATAATCAATTGGGGATGTTATTTTTATCACCACAAGCTTTGCTGTGTAAAAGTTATTTAATTGAAATGACATACACAGGCTTGTAAGTAATTTTATGTACTTAGTCCTGAGAAGATTAAAATAAAATTATAACAGCTGAAAGATGAATGCAGGTTACATCAGACTGAGCTTCTGATCAATTTAATGTGTCTTTGAAAGTATTTCAAAGAGGAAATTACAATGAAAAAAAAAATTCTGAAGAAATTTGGTCCCTGGTCTACAGATTTCAAAAATCTTTTGTCATGACTTCAGGAGATCAAACTTGGTTGCTGCTGGGAGAAAGTGCTTCCTCCTGGTGTTCAGACAGAGCCTGGAGTTGGGTCAGGGTGATGCAGAAAGTTGCCCTCATGCATTACTTTGGCCCTTCCCGCTCTTGTGCCCTTTTGACCTGGGTTTTGCCAGTTTTTTTGTGGATCAAAGCAGCTGAAGAGATGGTGTTCATTTCTGAGTCATGTGTGGCACTACATAACTTCAGTCCCACCATGGGGGATGTCAGGTCTCATCTTCAGGAAAAAAATTCTGGGTGATGGTCAGGGGCTTTAAGGAAACTGTTCTTAAGAGTGAAATAGCCTTTCATTCTCAGAGATGGAAGGTTGGACTTTTTTTTCCATACAGTGGTGTTTACATGTAGTTTGCTACCAGTCCTACATGAGAGCGAATCCTGAGTTGTGCAGGGATACCTTAGGTTAAAGTCTAGGCTGGTATCCTTAGAACTGCATTACAAAATATTGGTTGGTTTCTCATTAGTAGTGGAAACTCTTCAAGATCACAGAATTCCAGAATGGTTTGGGTTGGAGGGGACCTTAAAGACCACCCTGCTCTGTCATGGGCAGGGGCACCTTCCACTAGACCAGATTGCTTCAAGGCCTGTCCAGCCCTGCCTGAACACTCCCAGGGATGGAGTAACCACCCTGGAGTAACCACTAGCTTCTCTGGGCAGCCTGTGGCAGGGTCTCACACCCTCACAGGGAAGAATTTATTCCTAATATCTCATGTAATCCTGCCCTCTGACAATGTGAAGCTATTCCCCCTTGTCCTATCATGGTGTTAACTTAATACTATCAGTTTTATCTATGGGGTAGAATTTTTGTTTTTATAAATTAAAATATACATTAGTGAATAACAATTACAGTTCTTCTGGTTTTTTCCTGCTGGTCTGGAAAGTAGTGGAATATGTGCACTTGCACAGAGCTGCTTGGTAGCCACCTTTAAGTGCAGAAATCCAGCAAGTCTGAAGTGAGACTGAGGCCCACAACCTATGCAAGTCATTTTAAATCCTGGGTGTGTGCTTGAGCCCCCTCATGTCAGAGGCTGAATGTGCTGATAACTGTTTCTGAAAAATCCATCTTCTTCAAGTGGGGGTCCTGACCTGGTTTGAACTGATTTTCCTCCTTGAAATAAGAGGGAAGAGTAGCCTTGACTCTTCTTGCAGCAGGATGCTGCTAGGCATCATAAGTCTGCTTCTGTGAGAGACAGGGGTTACTTGTTCCTGACTCCCATTCTTTTGAAAACATAATTCCCAAAAATTTTGGCTGTCACACATTAGAACTTCTGTACATCTGAGTGATGTGCAGCAGGAGCAGCATCTGGGAGCTGTTGTCTTTGAAAGGCTCAAATATTTGGCCTGCTTCTGCATCTTAGCCTTACATTTCCCTGTAGCAGGAGCTGGTGATCCCCCTACTACTATCAGTTGTAGCTCTCTCAGAGCTATTTTGGCCCAGGAACAAGAAGTAGCAGGTATGCTATTAGGTTCTGCCTGCTTTAGTCTCTCAGAGAATCTGGTTTGTGTGGCGAAATCCAAGTCCTGGATGTGAGCTGCCTGGGGTGCTTTACATGGCACTACATTATGGATATAGATAAATCAAAATTGTTGCCTACTGCTTTATTTACCACTTAGATTTATGTGCTTCCGGTAGTGAAAGAGTGTGGAAAATACTGTTGTGGATGTTAAGTGTAATGAGGTGAAAAATGAAAACCATATATCCCTAATGCAATAGGAGAAAGCTAGGTGGGGTAGTGATTGCGTATCTTGAGACTTTTGCAGTTCATAGTATTATTAAACTTTTAGTTGCTGGTGTTCATGTGTCCAAGCAGTATTGTTCAGCATATTACTTAGTTCTAAAAGTCAATGAAAAGGCAGTTTGGTTATCAGAGAACCAAACAGAAGAAAAATTCTTCCAGCAAAACCCTCTGAATTACAACCCTAATTTTCCATAGTATTTCAAATAGCAATTACTTTCAATTTTTTTTCCTTTTTTCATTTGAGATCTAAGGTTGTTCAAAAACCCGTGCAGGACAGCTTGCTGTTTGTTGCAAATACATAATTCTGTTTGGTGTTTTTATTCATAATGGAGTATGTTCAAAGGAGAGATTGAGATGATTTGCAGAGACCTCAGACCTGGATTTGTGCCTTCAGTAGTCAGGAAGTTTGAAAATCTGAATGTCTGAGGAAATTTTTTGGGGTGTTTTTTTTTCCCTCTTAAAAATATCAAGAGCATTTTCTTTTAAAATGTTTTGACTGGAATTCAAGGCCCTGTATATCGCACAAATTCAGATTTCAAAAAAATGAAGAATGAAGTCTTACAATTGAGAAAATTGTTGTTTCTTTTTTTTTTAAGGGTCTGTGATGCTATGGGATTTTTTGCAGCAATGCTATTGTGAATAATAGAATGAATGGATTTGTATTTTTTTCCTATGATTACATGAGAACAATTTTTTAAATCAACTGAGGAGAGACTGAATTTTTTTCCTGCGAGTCTCCATCACTTATGTGTAGGAATTGTTGGTATCTTTGAACTCATTATTATAAATGGCCTTTAGGGACAGTTGAGTTTTCACAGGCCAGATGCTAGTTTCTGCAATCTTCATTCTGGAAAATAATTTAATTGTCTTTTCTGTAACATGTATTGTGTTGTTTCCTGAGCGTTGCCATAACAATAACAAACAATTCTCTGAAAGGTACTCTTAAAATTAGAAGCAGTAGGTGGCTGTCCATTATGTTCAAGCAAAGATTATAGTATTGTGAAAAGCTAATATTTGTCCTTTTCTTTTTTTCTTTTTGTTTTTGTTGTTTTAAATAAACTTCACAGGTGCTTTGGGATGTTGCTAAGCCCTGGACGAAATGTGAAGAACAGTGACATGCATTTACTAGACATGGTAATACTTAGCCCTAATTACCTGTTAAATAAGATAAGGTGATTGGAAAAAAAAAGAAAAAAACACAAACTCCAGCAAAATGAGCTTTTAATATCTTTTGCGTTTTCTTAAGTCCTTAGATTTGATATCTGCAATCATAAGATGGACAAATAATTTCATTTCACATCAAAACCCGTGGCACCTGGTTTTTGTTCAATTAGTGAAGCAGAGATTGGGTTGTTACAAGTAACTGAGCTTTCTGTATTGTGTTAAGCATGTTCCCTAAAAATTTAGAGTAAATACTTGCTTTCATATTTGGGTGCCTGGGAAGTGCTCTTATTTTTCCAAGGGGCTGAAAACTTTGTCTTTGTTCCCTTCATTTGATTTTAAATTCTTGCCCAGAGTTTGAAGTATTCACTTGTCTTCTACAATATTCTGTTTCTTAGAGTTGTGTCCGAGGGAACTGCAAAACAATGTGATCCTTTCTGTAATAATGCCAATTTACTTTCTCTCTGTGGATAATACAGCCATTTTCAAGTGCTAGAGTGTCCTGGTTTAGGGCAAATTTGGGAGAGTTAGACCCATCAGACCTCTTGTGGTTTTACAGTTGTCCCAGTTTTGCCTAGTTTGTTTCTGTGCTCATGCTGCTGGTTCTATTTATCAGTATTTAGTTCTCTTGTCAGACTCATTTATTTGCCTCATTGTATTTACCAGCTCTTTTTTTTTCCCCCTGGTTTTATTTGCTGAAATCAGTTCTGATTTTCCCCTTTTTTATTTGATTATAAAACTGAATAAGTTAAATGAGTTTTAGAGTGTTGTTCCTAAAATCTATACAACACCTTTTTACTGTATTTGAATTTCTGTCTTTACTCCATGTTGAATTCTATTTACATTTACATTCCATGTACATTTAACTTCTGGATGTAATTAATTGTTAGTTTGTTTCTTGTCTGTAGCACAGAAATAGACATTTGTGATTTCCTTTCAACCTCCTTTCTCCATATTTAAATCTGGACAACTCACTCTTACATCCCTAACTGAATTTCAGAGAGGGAACATCAGTCTCCTTTTATCTGTAGAGGCTACCAAACAGGCCTGTGTGATCCATAGGGACTGGTGCTGACAACTTCAGGAAGTATCTACTTGCCTCATACTAGTAATAGTTCATTCCATTAATTCATGTTCTTTAAGGTTCCTAGAACTATTTCTCATCACCATTCCCCTCACTTTGATCTCAACCCACGACTGTAATACAATCCTGTATGATTTTATTTTTAGGAATCCATGGGAAAGAGTTCTGATGGGAAGGCTTATGTCATTACTGGAATGTGGAATCCTAATGCACCCATGTTTCTAGTACTTAATGAGGAAACTCCAAAAGGTAGGGGAACCTAATCTGTGTGTTTGCTTTACCCAGCAGGGGTTTGGCGTATGCACTTTCTCTTGGCAGTCATGGTGTGTGTTTAAATCCATGAAACATTGTTCCCTGAGTCCATTGCTAGGAATTTTTCTGCATAAACCTGCCCAACACTGAGTTGTGAGTAACTGTTCATAGAACAGCGTGGTGCTGATATGGAGATGTTACATCAGTGTTTGGGGCTGATGTACCTATCCCTGGTTATTGGGATTTTGGGTTCTAAGCATTTGCAAATTGTTGTACTCAGCAAAGCAGTGTGAATAGCAGGCATTGGGATTCTCCTCCTTCTAGTGGGGAGGTGATTACAAATTTCATCCCCTGCATCTTGGGGCAGCTGGCAATGATGCATTCAAGTGCTTGATTATATAGCAGAGTTTCTTATTGCTGGAACTTACATTCTCTGATGGGATTTAAAAACTTGGAATGTAAGCTTGGAATTTGTTTCCTGTCCCGAGGCAGAGCTCAGGTCATTTCCTTAAAGGCATATCCAAGTGCCTACAGCCAGTGTCACTGTTCCTGCTGATGGATTTTCACACCACGTTATTTCTAGTAGCGTGTAACAGAACTCCTTACTCTTCACAGTGTGACCTTCTCCTCTGCATGCTCCTTTTGTTTGATGGGGATTTTGTACTTTAATGGTGTTTTCTTTGCATGATGTCTTGCCCCTGTCTTTAAAACAAGGATATATCTTTGTTTTTGAAGTTATCAGATAGTTAATGCACACTTTCATTCTGTGCAGCAGGCATGGAGGGCATAAAACTCAGACAAATAAAACAGGTGCAATAGAATCATTAATGAAACGGGATTTTGTATTTGAAAGCAGTTTACAGATTTGAGCAGTGCCTAGTTTTTCTCCTGTTTGTGTTTCAGATAAGCGTGTGTTCATGACTGTGGCTGTGGACATGGTGGTTACTGAGGTGGTGGAGCCAGTCAGGTTCCTGCTGGAGACCGTGGTGCGTGTGTATCCTGCCAACGAACGCTTCTGGTACTTCAGCAGGAAAACCTTCACAGAAACCTTCTATATGAAGCTAAAACAGGTAATGCCTTTGGGTTTTTTTAATTTAGAACATTTGTCTCATGTCACTGACATATTTTCTGAAAAATACCTTTGCCAGGATTTTTCTCCTGAGAAAGCTGAGAGGCCTCAGAAATGAAATGTAAACAATAATTATCTGATTGCTTGGAATGTGGCAGGTGCATCTTTGGTCTCATGTGAATTGTTTCTGCTTGGTGACCAAACAGGGTCCAGACTCTCTGGTCAGACTCTCTGGTCAGTCACAAGATTTTATTATCATTCTTTATAGCCTTCTGATGTCTCTTTTCTCTTCCTTTTAGTGTAGTTTTAGTATATAATTTTCTTTTAATATATATCATAAAATAATAAATCAGCCTCCTTAAACATGAGTCGAGATTCTCATCTCTTCCCTTGTCCTGGGGACCCTCAAACACCACCACAGTCTCATATGTCCTAATTTGGCCTTTATAAAAGTTAGTATGGCACCTGCTCCTCAGCAGCTTGTTTCTTTTAACTGTTTATTTCAGAGATGCTCTAATGCAGAAGAATTAAGTAGCATGTGTATGGTTTCAGTGCTTTTGTGTCATGGTTTAACCCCAGCCAGCAAGGCCCACACAGCCACTCACTCACTCCCCCATGGTGGGATGGAGGAGAGAATCAGCAGAGTAGAAGTGAGAAAACTCGTGGGTTGAGATGGAGACAGTTCAGTAGGGAAAGCAAAAGCCATGTGCTCAAGCAAAGCAAAACAGGGAATTCATTCACCACTTCCCATGGGCAGGCAGGTGCTCAGCCATCCTCTGGGGAACAGTGTAACACTGGCTTGGGAAGACAGATGCCGTCATTCAAACATCCCCCCTTGTTCCTGTTTTCCCTCACTTTACATGCCAGGCGTGATGCCATATGGTCTGGAGCCTCCCTAGGGTCAGTTGGGTTTAGCTGTGCTGGCTGTGTCCCCTCCCAGCTTTCTGTGCACCTCAAGCCCTTTGGCTGGTGGGGTGGCATGAAGAGCAGCAAAGGCTCTGACTCTGTCAGCAGCTGCTGGGCTGGAGCTGGAACTCCCCTGTGTTATCAACACCGTTTCCAGCAGAAGCCCAGAGCAGCCACTGTGAAGGAAATAACTCTAACCCACCACACTTTGTAAACTGAATTGTAATGAGTTCTAAGTCATTGGTTTTGTGGGCTTAAACTATTTTGAACCTGCCTATTGAAGTCTCTTTAATTCTCTACAGTTTCTAAAGCAAGTCCTCTTCACTAGTAGAATTGGGCAGTGGCTCTGTAATTGTTCATTGTAAAATCCAAGGGCTGCTGACATTTACAATTTGAGGGGAGATGGCTGTAAGAATCTTAAAGGCAAAGGAACCTGTTGCTGAGGTGGAAGAGAGTGGGGCTGTTATGATGGTAGCTCAAGTCCCTTCTGGGTTTGGCATTGGCTGAGGTACATATAAGAGTACATCTGCCCGTTCACTGTAGAATGATGTGCAGCTGCATCTTCCTGCAGCCACTGCTCACCTGCTTTCTCCAAAGACTTTTGTCTTGGTATTGGCTCAAAAAGTGAAGAGCAGAGGCCAGTTGTACTGTGGGCATTGGAACAGTGGTGCATGATCTTTGTCCAGTGGAACCGAAGAGCAGTGATTTAATTTCACTGAGCCTAATGGGACTATTTGAGTTGCCATCTTTTTGTGGGGCACAGCAATAAGTCTGAAAAAACCAAGCTGTGTTGATGTTACATGGAAAAATTGCTGCTGTGTTTATCACTTAGGGAGTAAATAAATCTCAAGCAGTGTTGTTTCTATATTTCTTCTAGAGATTAGCATAGCATCTTGGAATTGAAGGAAATCTGAGAAAGCTGACTGTTACATGCAAATAAGAATATCTGCCTTTTGACATTAAAGAAAATACATTTAAAAGTATTCTGTTCTCAGCTGTTAGATGCTTATCATTTATCAGTTCAGCTTGCCTTTTAAATCACTTGCAACTGTACCATTTTTAATTAAGTAATATGGGTGCTTTCTTTTTCTCACCCCTTAAAATGTGACAAACATACACATGCCTCTCTTCCCTGAAGAAACATGTGCATTTCTTCTTGCTGCAAAATTCAGAGTCTGTTGTGTAGATCTTTAAAAAAGGACTATTTTTAGTCCAAGTGGTCCTTCTGCAAGATGAAGTCCTGATTGTGTTTGCCAGGATCTCTTTGGGTGACTTGTATCAACTCTTTATTTCACCAATTCTCAGTTTGGACAGTTTGCATTGCAGTAGCTGTCCCTGCCAACACCTTTGAGAGATCCTGTACCTCAGGGCATTGTTACTCCTTGGGAAATAACTCTGCAGATGGTAGTGGGATCAGCCATTTGAGAGCTTCTTGGGAAAGCAGTTGAGCATTAAGTAGATTGTAGAAAAATCATAACCCTTCTGAGGAAAGATTCAGGCACATTTAATAGTCTGAACTGAGATGGGTAAGGTGTGCTCAGGTATAAAGAATGCTAAAAGCTGACAGAAATGCAGGTTAAGGTGTCATTTAGGATTGTTCTTTCTAGCTATCTTACTGTATTGCTCGTGCACATTTTTGTTGTTAGAACATGGTCCTTGTAAAATGGTGGGTTTGTGCTTCAGAGAAAACCAATAATCAAATTTTTTACATTTTATACGGGTGGGTCTTGCAGTTAACCAGAACATGTGCAAGGAGCTGAAGACTTGTGATAATTTTAACATGCAGAAAAACCCACAGTATCTCATGCCTTACTCTCTCAAAAATAAAAGTTATAGATACCCATAATAACGTTATTAATAGCTTAATAACATTAGTGCTATCAATACTTGATTGATTTTACCAAGTACTTTGTAATTACTCAATAATAGTGTTATGTGAGAATAAAACAGGGATAACAGTTCTAATGTTACCCTGCTTAATTTTTACAAAATTCAGGCTTTTCATGCCTACACCCCAAAATTCATTAAACTGACTTCATGAGAAATTCAGTCAGCAAACTGGCTGATAATTGGAGCCTCTGCTTTAAGAGAAGTGGGTCTTCGTTATTAACCTAAAATAAATGAGGAAAGGTTTCTCACTAAAAAATAACTTGTATTGTGTCAGGCCAAACAGTCCCTGTTTTAGCTGCTCATCTGCATAATTTCACCAGCTGGTTGAAATTGCAAGTGTTGGTCAGTAGTTCGTGTACATCTCCTGTGCAGGTATTGTGGAGCCTTTCAAATTTATCATTTTGGTTTTTCCAAACAAATTGAGGGTACTCTAACTGAAACTGTTAATTTTCATGGTTAATTTGATGATTTTAGTATGTTCCAATAATTACGTTATTTTAATGGATTAGACAAGATGCACAAAGAAAAAAATGGCACAACATTTTGGGTTGCTTCATTTCATCATTAGTTTGCAGTTATATGCAATTCCCTAAAAATATAGTAATCACTGCATGTCACTGAAAAATAACTGTGTTTATAACTGTAACTCAAAGGAAAAACAAATTCTCCTTTTATTTTAAAACTTGCAACTGCTTAAACTGTAGTTAACTGTCTTCTTTTTCATAAGAAAGTCAGAGAACCGTGAGGTGGTGTGGATTCACAGGGACGTTCAAGATCATCTAGTTCCAGACCCCCTGCCATGGGGTTCCATTACATTTCTCATTGGAAGGGAGTGTATTTTAAATTGTGTTCTGCTGAAGAAAGATACATTTTCCTTGTTTTTTAGTGAGTAAAGGAATAAAGAGCTTTTCACAATTTAAGGCTTTTCAAAAGGGTGAGGTTTTGTTTCTTCTGTAGTCTCCTCTTTACCTACAAAAAAACTCTTAGCATTATATTTTCCCCCTCAGGCATTCAGTTCCTGTTTCACTTACTCCAGTATCTTTCCTCTTTGTTTTCTCCTCTTTTCTTTAGCTGAGATTTCTCTTTGACTTAATCTCATTATAGCTGTTTAAATTGGCAAGTTTTTTTAATCATTGTTCTGAGCAATACTGAAAATGGTTGTTAAGAGGCAGCTTTTGGAAATAGTGCAGTTTTATTTGTATTTTCTACCTGTAAAACTGAGAGAAACAGAACTGTCAGATACTGCCGTCTGTTTTTGCCAAGCAAAGAAATCTGAGGCAATCCTGACCAAACTATTGTTTAGCCTTATTTTTCAACCTAATACATACCCATGTTTTGCTTTAGTCTGAAGGAAAAAGCCACACAAGTGCTGGAGATGCAATTTATGAAGTTGTCAGCCTGCAAAGAGAATCTGCCAGAGAGGAAGAATTAGTCACCCCAACAAGTGGAGGAGGGCCTATGTCATCCCAGGAGGATGAGGCAGAAGAAGGTAAGGATAAATCAGCACTTAGAGTTTCCATGGATAGTATACTATTATATATCTGCTGTTAATTTACTCAAGTAATTCTTAATACAGCTGCTTTGGACAAAAAGATCACCATTATTTTTCTATTAGAAGTAATAATATTTTTACCAAGCCATTGTTTGGGTGTCTTCCAATAGCAGCAGATGATGTGTGTCCATCTTTGTGTGCTTCCAAATGCATTGCTGAGGCAGCTGTGCTCTGCCAGCAGGTTAGAAAATGCTTTTCAAAGGGATTTTCTTCTGGTCAGAAGTCATTTGGTTTGAATGTGCTGTGCTGCTGAAGAGGACAGCATGAAATTAGGCTTTGAAATGGCAGGTTTTAAATGCCTGTTTTTAAAGAAAACAAAAAAAATCCCAGACAAGCTCACGTGGGGAATTTCCTCATCTCCTAACTGTCTACTTAACATGTGATTTAGTTTCCCTCACTTATATCTAGGGTTTATTAAAATATCTCCTAGTTGAGTTGGGGATTGCTGCAGTTCATGGACACAGTGTATTTTCCTGTCCCTTCCAAAGTTAACATACCTCAGCGTATTTCCCACTGGTGGTTTGGGATTTTCTTTTCCTCCTGGTGGGTGGAATTTTTGTTTTGTGATTGTTTGAAGGCCCTTGACCTACTGTTTTCTCTTTGTGCTCTGAGGATTAGCCCATAGCATTCAGAATAGGCTTTCCCTGTGCCATTTTTGATCTGCATGTCTGACCTACCAGGAATTGTGATTGTTTCACCAAGCTGTTCTTCAGATCTCTGCCACTGTTCTGTCAATACTGTAAAAAGTCTCACTCACTACTGTGAAAAATTTCTTCTTTGATTCTTAGTTATTGGTAAATGTTGGATTTTAGCTTGTGCAATATGAGTCAGAACCCTGGGATTAACAGAGGCTGGAGCAGGCAGGCATGGTTATTCTCACAAGCCAACCCTACTTATGCCAGGTGACACCAAGCTTGCAAAACCCCCACTGTCAGGTGCTCTTTGAACTTTGATCTGATTCCTGAAAGGGAGGGGGAATGGGCACAGATCAGCAATGTCAGTCCCTCCTTTGTATCAGGTGCTACTTCTGAAGAGTAAAAATGCTGTTTTCTCCAAAGGGTATCTTCTGTTTCATTGGCGTTTGGGATTGCTTTGCTGTTCATAGCAAGAATTAGTTCAGATTTGGCCTTTGGAACTTGTGGATCAGTATAGTGTAATTCAGCTGTTGGTGTTTTTCCTTGCTGATTGTGTGAGCTGTAGAGCCAAATTGATTTCTGAGACTTGTTGGATAGGCTAGTTTAAATAATTGAATAATTTTTTTCAATATGGCAGTTATTGGGAAGGATGAAGCTGTTCCAGAATGTGGTGAATGCAGCACAATTAGGAATAACATGGGTACTGTCCTCTTGGTACTGTTACAGAGTGGCTTTATCTTATTACAGAGAACAAGTATTCCACTGGAGTATGAACCTAAGTTTAACTTTGGTTTAGTTCTCTAATGCTAGTTTCCATATTTTAAATGTAGATTACTTCCTCAGAGAAGACATTAAAAATATGATGTGCCTCTGTTCTCATGGAAACCACATTTAGAGTTCTGTGCTGAGAAGTTCTTTATCCTGGAGGATATGCAGGTTCAATGAGTCATTTGCAGTTTTTCTAAATAAATCTCTTCTTTTTTTTTTTTTCTTTTTCTTTTCAGGGTACTAATTATGATGATGGAAAAAAAACCCTTGAGTTTACAATGTCTTGTTTTGGCCTTGGAAGAAGGCTTTTTCTTTTTTAATGTTAAGTATGATAGCTACCTGGCTATATAGGTTCTTTTTACTTTTCTCCTTTTTAAATTTTTTTTTTTACTTTTTCCTTCTATGCCCGCAGAATATTCTTTAATTGATTTCAAAAGCTCTATACATTGCATTTTTCTGGTATAAGAATGCACTCTATCTGATTTCTGTGTACTCTGCATGCACACAGCTCACTGGGATGTCTTGTGCCATGAATATATGAATAAAGATGGTCATAAAAAGAAGGCATTTTCCAATATTATTTTCTTTTTGTTTTAATGAAAGGCCAAACATGGTACCTGCCAATAATGATTTTAAATAATTACTATACTAAGGTTAGGCCTAGTATCTTTTAGCAATTGCTTGTAGAAAATGGGGCTCATATACTCTCTAAATAGCATTCTTAGCTTTTAATATTTTTTTCACATTTTAGCTTGATTTTTCATGTGAATAGCTATATAAAAAATTAAGACCTTTGCTAAGGTTGTGCATTTGTTACTTAGAGATATTTCAACCTCCCTTTTGTTTTTTTAATTACTAATATTGTAATAGATATTTCTGTCAATCCAATCACTTATGGTCCCTTGCTTTAGAGGTGGTAGTTTTAAAAAAAATTTAATAATCTCTTGTCAAAACCTAAAATGTAAAGTGCACTCCTTAAAAAAAGCTTTCTATTAAACTCTAAATATAATTTTTAAAAGATTCAAATGTATAATGAGGAAATTCTTACCATTTCTGGAAAGGTTTCAGATAAAGTAGATTTGAGTATCAGCTTTTATTAATATGCAGAAAAGGTCACTGTTAACCTTAAGTAGAACCTTGTAAGCAGGTGCAGAGCACAGTTGGTTGAACTCCTTTTTCTCCTTTCTAGAGCGTTAAGGAAGGTGAGAGCATGCCCAGAACTGATGGTGTAGATACTGCAGTATTGAAAAAAGCAGAGCTCAGAGAGCATTTTATCGTAGTAGTGTTCTGCAGAGGATGAAGCGGTCGGCTGCACTTGTGAGCTTAAGGGTTGGGGGAAATAGCTTTCCAGCAGAAGCATTTAAAGGAGGATATAGTCCCAGGAATAAATGACAAAGGGAGAAAGGGATGAATAGGTTGGCTGCTTTTAGCAGCTCAGACTCTGTGTGAGATGAAGACCTTGCTTTGGCTCTAATATTTGAATTTTTTTTTTAATGATATGTAACATTTCAGGAGAACACTAGATAACTCCATTCGAGTTTCTTCTGGAGTCAGGATAAAGTTGGAAGGTTAAGGATGACTCTAAGCAGGAGAAGTTCTGTTCAAACCAGAAAATATTCTTTAAGCTGATGGTTCCTGAGTTGAAGCTACTTTTGCTGCTGAAGCTTTTTGTGGTATCTGGTTAGGAGCTCTTGTTCCCATCTGTGAGTTGGCTGCAGAGTAAGCACAGAATGTTTAGCAGATAACCTGAAACAGGTAAAAGATAATTCAGGTAAGAGGCGACTTGCCTACCAAGAAGAAGCTTCTGAACATGAGCTGTAGAGTGCTTCTGGAACACTCTAAAATTACTTCCAGGAACACAGAACTGTTTCCATTTGTGTTTTGTTTGCCAAGAGAAAAAATAAAAAACTGAAGGAAGTAAAACTTTCATCTTCCTATTCCTGTTAGCTGTCTGAACACTAAGAACAAAGAGACAAAAGAAAAATGAACTTCAGGGGTGTGGAAGTTCAGTGTGGAGATGGTAGTATCTGACATTGAAAATAGACATGAAAGAGTAAGGAACCATGAAAGTTTCAGAAAAACTCTGGGGATGTTGTGCTGGTCACACAAAAAGGTGTGTACAGGAGGGGAGAGTTGGCCAATGCTAAATAATCAGAGATGATCAGCTAGAGGAAGTCAAAATGTGTATCAGGTGTTGTGGGAGGGTAGAGGCTCTTTTCAGTACTCAGGAAGGCAAAGGAGTAGAGGAGGTGAGGTTTTAGGAGTGAATAGAACTACTAAGTATTTAGTGATAAAATAAGGGTTATGATGTGAACAAATGAGGGTGATTGTGTGAGAAAAATTACATGACTAGTGTTGAAATAGTCAACTCTGCATTTTAATCCCAATTAAAAATAGCTTTGTGTACTTCACAGGAATTGTTTGTCAGATTAATCCAACAGCGAGTAAAGTTCGTGGGTCCTAAAGATCAATTAAATCTGTCTTTGGAGTCTTTTTGCTATGCTATCTCCATAAAAATGAGCTAATATGTTACAAATCCTAAATTCATGAGGCTATTTGGTCAGTAGCTATCTCCAGACAAGAACCCTTTCTGCAGTTCCACAAGGGAAGAGCTTTAAAAACGGACACTACTAAGAATAGCATCCAAATAAAAAGAAAATATTCCTGACAAGCCTGATGTCATTTTATGGATGTTACTGTTTGTAAAATAATCCAAAATGGATTATTTTCACACCTTACAAGTTCACCTGTGTTATTAAAAATCATAAAATAAATGCACTCAGTTGACTTCTGCAGCTGTTATTGTGGTGCTAGGAGGAATGTGATCATGTGATACTTTCCTAAATAAATCTAAAAATACTGAGTGCAGAGGACTTGTTATTTTTAATATGGTGGCAGTTGATAGTTACAGTTGTATTTAGATTTGTTCATGCAAGTATGGCCTTTGTGTTACAAGGTGAGCATTTGAATGTTTCAAACTTGAAGCACTTCTGTGGGTTGCAGAAGTATTTAATGAAATTGCAAGGTTATCAATTAAAAGGAAAATTGGGGATTTTTAAGGTTGTTTTTCTGTTCCAGGAAGTGGAACACACCCAGGGGGTGTGGCTTACCCTGAGCTCTTTTATCCCTCTCTTCTTCCCCAGTGTCCACTCAGCACTCCTGCACAGTGTGTGTGGGAACACTCTGTGGGTAGGGATTTTTTCTTTGATAAAATCTGTTCCTCGCATTTCCTTTGTGAGGTTCAAGGCAAAAGAGAATTCCCTAATTCTGACCTGTGGTTCCTGAATGCTCCAGGGAAATCTGTTGATGCCTTTGGTTTATTTTTGCAGAATGATAGAAAAAGATATTTTCAAATAAAGGTAGGTTTCAACTCTGTGGGATCATAGTGAATTCTGTTTTTTGGATTTCAGGCTTTTTGGTTTTTTTAATAAATTTCATAAAATCTCTTCAGATTGTGGTACAAAATAGACACAAAATGAGCATAAATTGGTGTTTTCATCTTGTCTGGAAGCAATTGCAGATTATTTTGAATAATTTGGATGCTTTATTCATTAGTGGTTCTCCTTCCTTGCCTATCTGCAGTCAGTTTGAAAAAGAATTTGCAATCCTGCTGGCTTATTAGGGATTCAAATTTCCTTGCTAAAGGATCTTCTCAGGTTTTTCAGTCATAAGTTTTGGGTGGCCTCAAACTGCCACTGCTTAGAGAATTGCACATTTCATATCATTAAAAAATTAACCACTTTTGTACAAAGATTATTAAAAAGACTGGTTTCAACCAAGAGTTCCCCTAACCTCAGTGTGAGATTCTTTTCCTTTTTTGGCATTGATCATTAGCTTTCTGGTATTTGATGAGTGTAAGTGCTGTCTAATCCAAGTGCCTGCCATACTGCCTTAAATGCCAGGCAATACACAACTTCTGAATGTTTCTAACACTGATATTTCTTTTTTTTCCTCATTGATTATACCAAAGATGGGAGTCGATTCTAATCTAGAAATTGATAAATTACTAATGCATTGCCCTAGAGTTGTGACAACACCTCCAGTTTTATTTCCTTGCATGTTCTCTGAGATGTCAGGGATCAGACAGCATGGTATGTGTGGAACATGTTTGTGTTTACAAGACTACCTCCACTGTGCAGCATTTAGTTGGCTTTGTCATCTGTGTGGGAGCAAAACTACTGAACTGAAGCAATAATTCTTCTGCACTTTTTATTCAGCTTTAAGCATTTGTACATCAAATTTAGAGATACCATGTTGGCTCAATTTTATGGGAGGATCATCTCTTGGATGCCCAGTTAAGGTTTATTTTTGTGACATTTAAAAATAATTCTTATTTCATATGACTGTGATGCAGGGTCTGTGTTGAAAGTATATGACATAAACAAAGGGTTTTAAAGGTAGGGCAGGATATAAGGATGGGGTTTAAAATGCAGAATTTATGAGGATATAAGATAGGGTTTATTATCCTTATGAGGATATAAGATAGGGTTTAAAATGCAGAATTTTTTGTATTAAAAAGAAAAACATCATTTTAGCTGTCCATTGCACACAACCAACAGGACAGGACTGCTCTAAAGTACAAATATTTTGGGAGATTTTTGCACAGTCCTTAACATGTGAAAGCAGTGCATTATGGTATGCAGTGAGGAAAGGGCAGAGGTCATCCAGCTGTGTGCTGTGCCCCCCTCTCTGTGTTTATAAAATACAGGGTTTGGGATTGACTTTATGTTACATAAAGAAGCAATTAAATCTGCAGCCTTTTGCAAGGTAATCAAAATTTTGTGATTTGTCAGCATTAGGTTTCACTTGAATGATTCTAAGTGAAAAATGTGTATCATATAATTCATAAAAAGGAATGAAAATCAAAATACTGGGTTTTTTCTATTACTGGTTTGCTTTTAGTGAAAAATTGTTACCTTTATCTTTTTGTTTTTGCTCTGTTTACATGTACTTCAGTAGTTGCCAAATTAATGTTTCAAGTTAGTCACGTAACTAACGTAAGCAAAAAGTTCTTGTGAGCAGAATTCAATGTAAGTTGTCTTTGTTCAGATTCATTTATCTGTATTTTTTTTCTCTTGATTATTCCTCTTCCTTCTAAATAAGAGACAATGCTGAGGATTGTCATTTCATAAATCACTTATTTGGAAGTCATTTGGAAATCCTTCTGTGTTCATCAGAATATTTTATGATGCATTAAAAGTTGGACATTTCTGAAAATCTGCCTTTATTTAATACAACAATGACTTTCGTGACTTAAAGTTTGTTTCACTCTCATCCTCCCTGGCAGAGCTATAGTTCATGCTCTATAATTCCCTGTTACCTTATAAATGAAAATTTGCTGCTTTTGTGGCCTTTCTCACGATCCTCTTTTATCTTGTATGTATGGAAAGGTTCCATGTCAGTAACACTGTCTTGTTCTCTGATAATATGCTGCCAGCTTCAGCTCCTCCTTCAG
This sequence comes from Chlorodrepanis virens, assembly GCA_003286495.1. NCBI lineage: Eukaryota > Metazoa > Chordata > Aves > Passeriformes > Fringillidae > Chlorodrepanis > Chlorodrepanis virens. The sequence goes on along the minus strand of LTAT01000011.1, from coordinate 251,877 downwards.
GTTTGTTCTTCTCTTACATAAAAATCAAACTGTTCATATTTGAATTATTCCAATTCTATTCCCACCTATCTTAGAGACCTGATTTCCTTCTCCTTCAGACTGCTCTAGCTATATTATTTTTCAGTTCCACCTACTCTTTTTATTTCACATGTAACAGCTTCTAAATTAAAACACATCTAATATCCTTTTTTCTCCTCCACATCAGTACTCAAATCTCACCTGTTCATTTTTTAATCTGCTTTATTCATGCTTTTCTACAGATTTTATGAGGTACTTCACTTATTTACTTCTATGCTCAGCATCTCTGAAACAACTCTGTAGTTTTCCACCTTGTTTCTGTTTTTGTTAACTGAAAAAGGAATTTGACTTCTGAGGTGTTGCCATATTTCAGATGAACTAGTAGAATTTCCTGAAGAAGAACTTGAACCACTCAGAAAAGCTGCTCTATAGCTATATAATTGGTGTAAAATATGGATGAGGGGAGTATTGTTTAAAGCTAAATTTCAAAGTGTTTTGCTAAAAAAATGGCCCACTGAAAAAAACAAGCATCTTAAACCAACCAAACAAAAAAAAAAAACCTTTTATTGTAAAACAGGGAAGATGAAAAATGAAATTCAAGCCCATTAAATACCTCAGTTTTTGTTGGTATGAGTCCTTCACCAGAATTGATTTCCTCAAGCCAAAAATGGGAAAGCCAATAAACAAAGTTGAGTTTGTTAATCCCTGATGAGAAAGAGGAACCTCTCTGCTGACTTTGCTCTGGGTTGGTTCCCCATAGTATTTTTGCAGTCTTTGCCTAACCTGTTAGTACTGCTCTGGGTACTGGAGTTACCCTCTGAGCATGACCACTGTTTGATACCCTGGACTATCAAAATAAGAGATGGGAAGGAGGCCAAGCTTTTGTGTTCCTCTATGTGTGTTTTTTTCCTGTGGGGTATTTGCTTATGCTAGTTACTGTCTATGTAATTTTTCTGGTTTGAACACTGGATGCCTCAGTATTTTGTTTGAACATCTCTCATCAAGAAAAAATACAGACTGGAGGAGAAAAATGGGAAATGAGCAGAGGTGTGGAGAATTTGTCCTTTGAGGAAATAGCTAGAGTGTCCTAGAGAAGAAACAATAAAGGCTAAGGTTTTGGTGGTTTTTTGTGAGATGTGCTGAAATTGTTTAGGAGGAAAAAGAGGTAAATGGTATAAGTTGCAGGTTAGAAAAATTAGGCTTCATCTGAGTCAAAAGAGCAGTGAAATCCTTGGTATGAGCTGATAAAATAATGTATATTTATATAGACTGCCAATCTTCTTTTCTGTGAGGGTTCCGTCATGTGCAGCAGTGGCTTGGGAAGATGAATGGCGTCACATCACGGTTTCCTTCCTGCTCTACATGCTGAGCATGATGCCCTGTGGTCTGGAGCATCCCTTGGGTCAGTTGGGGTCATCTGTTCCAGCTGTGTCCCCTCCCAAATTCCTGTGTGCTCCTAGCCAAACCCAGCACATCTCTCACTCGGGTCCTGGAGTGACCTGATCTAACCAGAGCTTGGAGTGGATCAGACTGGCTGATCTCCAGAGGTCTCTTCCAGCCCAAAGTATTATTCCATGCTGATACCATACAGAGTAGTGCTTGCTGTGGGGGTGTGATCCTTCAGGCTTGCTTTAAAAAGGCTCTAAATTCAGGGAATTGATTCATGAGGCATGACCTTTTTGTGAGTTTTGTGAATCATGATGCAATTCAAAGCAAAACAGAAAACCTTTGAGACTTACTGTCTCTGGGGTTGGTCTTAAAGCCTGTTTGTGTGTACACGCATTCACAACCCCAAGGTTTGCTCCCTTGAGATGTTTTCCATTGCCGACCTGCTCTGACAAAGTTTTATTGCCCAGTTGATGGCTCTGAGAGGTCAGGGTAAACACAGGAGGAAGGAGAAATGCACAGAACATTTAGAAAAAGGGATCTGTGGCTTTCCTAGCAGAGTAAGGGTGGATTAAATTATGCTTTGGCAAATTCTGCTGCCTTATAGATGCTATGGAACATGGAGAAAAATGTGTAGAAATACTCAGAGAAAAACATCTAAATATCCTTCCCGTGGCATCTTTTATTTATTTTTTAGCTTATACCTTAATGCTTTAAGAGGTTAGAATATGGAAATACTCTACAGAATGGTAGAGGTTTGTAAGGCTGTTTCTTCTCTTCCCTTTGCCCTGTTCTATTTTGAAGTTTGACATTAGCATCTTTTGAAAGCGAGCATATGGCATTTCTAATTAAGGCCTGAGATTTTCTGACTTATAACTGAATAATACATTTCAAACACTGCCAAGCCTTCCAGATGAGAGACTTTTCTAGCTGAAGCACATACAGCACATACACTGGAGTGTATGTGCTGTATAACACTGGTCTCCTTTAGAACTTGGAAGGATTTTGCTGGGAATACCAGCTCTGTGAGAAATCCAGGGGTTTGTTTCTGTAGGCTGATGTCAGTATTCCTTGGCAAGCTCAGGTTTGGATCCAGTAAGAGCTACTGTGCTTTGTTGCTCACAGGATTCAGTGTGGCTGCATTTTGAAACGTTTTGATCTGCTGGGGGATTTTAATCATCTTTATCAGATTTCATTCCAGGCTGCAGGGTTTGTTTGTGTGTGTTTTCAACATTAACTCTTGTAGAGATGTGCTGGAGTTCTTCAGTCTCTCCAAAGAATGTCTGATCTCTTCCTTTCAGCATTTGGTGCCAAATTTTCTTCATTTACTTTGAATCATAAAACCTTTCTGAAATTGTGGTCTATGATAAACTCCTGATGTCAGCTGGGTTTCTCGACTTTCTTAATACATACCAGTATCATTAACATGTACTCTGTGTCTCTGAATGGCAAATGGGCTCATCTCAGAGGTTTCCTCAATTTTTTTTTCTTCTTGCCATAGGAAGTAGAAGGGTACATTGATTGTTGGTCCCTCTGACACAGTTCAGGAGAGGAGAGAATTAAACAAATAGAATACATTTAGTTCCTTATTTTTGTTTGTTATTGACATGTCTGTGTGGTAAGTGAGGAAATTGGCCTTTATACTATTTTTGGTCATTTTAAGGGGGAAGCTGAGTCTTCAAATACATTTTTTCCCTCAAGACACAATTGATTCCTTTGTCTACTGGGAAACCTGTCACTGTGATAGAAAATATTAGTTAAAATTATAAACTTGGGGCTTTTAGATCTTCTTATTTTTATCTTTAGGTCTAGTGAATACATGCAAAAGATTGGGAAATTTAAAATCAAGGTTTTTTAGATTTGTGATGCAGGTGGGTAGTTACTTTGTTTGTATTATTTTTAACTGTAATGGGGAAGTATTTGAATGAAGGTTGGGCTGGTATTTGGGAACTGTAAAGCTGTGCAAACAGGTTCCAAGCTGAAGCCTTTCACCCATGTCGTATTCATTTTGAAACAGTGATTTCTGATATGCTTCTCTCAGGGCAACATTTTTACTGTTAATTGTCCTTGAAATACAGTATATGCTGTCTTTGTCCTTACAGCTCACTGTCAAATTCAAGCACTGATATTTTATTAATGACTTGTATTTGACAACTGCTAAGAATATAAATTAGAAATCTATAATTGAAGTGAGAATGATAAAGATGAAGAGTTAACAGGGTAATTGCACAAGTGCCGAAGATCCTCTTCTACCTGAACTATGTTGTCGACATAAAGCTGGAGTTTTGAAGTGTTTAATGCACCTGAGGGAATTCAGGAGATTAGATCAGCAACAAGATGTGACAGAGCTGTGTGGAAGAGAATATTGAAGGGATTTAAGGGGCAGATGTAGCCTTGGTTCTTCTTTTCTTGTTGCATTTTAACTTCTGGAGACAGTTCAGATCATAGGAGAGAGCAGCCTTGGAGCCCGCTAACATCAAACTGCCCATGGCTTCAGCAGCCCCTAAGGTCACTGGCTGCCCAGAGAAGCTGTGGCTGCTGCATCCCTGGACATGTTCTAGGCCAGCCTGGACAGGGTTTGGAGCAACCTGGGCTGGTGGAAGGTGTCCCTGTCCATGGCAGGGGGTTGGGACTGGATGAGCTTTAAGGACCCTTCCAAAGCAAATTGTTCTGGGTTTCTCTGATGATGATAAGAGGGCTGTGGCTGTGTCTCTTTTCGTGTTTCCTGCTAAAGCTGGAGCCTCTCAGCATCTGCTGTTGTTGGAGTTGCACTGGTTTAATTCTTATCAGAATTTTATTCATGTAAAACTGGAAAAAAGCCAAATACCTGCAAGACCATATTTGCAGGAGGACTTGCCATATGGAGTTAGACTGTCCAGCTTACTGTGGGCAGCTGCACAGGCCTGTGAGACACTTGGAATCCCAATGAACACTTGGTCTGGATGATTTGTTGAGCATGTTATTCCAGGCCCTCATGATCCCTTCTAGGTTTGGGTGTTTGTCATATATTGGTATATAACCCTCCCTAAGTGTTTCATTCTTAATAGTTATGAGCTTTCATTTGAAGCAATCCTCTCTGTTCCATGCACTGTGGCCTTTCATGTCACCCATGGGTTTACTTCAGTAAAAAAAGATGATTTTGTGGCTCAGAGAAGGCTTCCCGAGTACAGGGTACCACAGGGCAGCCAAAGGGATGTGATGTACCAAAGTAGCATTATCTACTATGCTTTAACAGACTTCTATGTGAAGTCTGGAGTGGATATGACTTTTTTGGTAACACTGTCACATTTCATTAAATGGAGAGTTGACAGCCTTGGAGCTTTTCTCACATAATGCTTTTCTAGGTCCCACTCCTTTCTCTGGTAACACTGCTGTGAATTATTCCCTAGTCCTGTTCTTTTAAACTTTATGGTAACTTCATTAATACACTTCTTCGGTGAAGTCTGCTAAACATTCTTTATGATTCCATTAAAATTTTGTATCTTTCTATGCTTTTAAAACTGATAGATGAGAAAAAATTGTCTGAGACCTGTATGTATGCATGTCTAGTGTCTGTTCTCTTGGGTAAACCTGTGCATGCTTTTGTTTTCTTGTTTTTTCTTTATTTTTACAGAGAGTGATAATGAACTCTCCAGTGGCACTGGTGATGTGTCAAAGGATTGTCCTGAGAAGATTTTGTATTCCTGGGGAGAGTTACTGGGGAGATGGTAATGCTTAATTTCTTACATTAGATTTTTAGATATTAACCTTTTATTTGGTTTATGACACTACATGCTCCTGAGCAGGAGGTTTGACATTCTTCAGCTTACACAGTTTAAAAACTAAAATGCAAGATGCATTGCAGTGTCGTTTTTAATCTTAATTTAAAGGGGATTGGTATGGATAACTTGGAGTTTTTTGACAAATCTTTCCTGTACCATGTGCAAAAGTCATTTTATTTGGTGTTTGAGGGTGTATTTATATGTGCTCACACAGCAGGTATGGGTCTTCACTGGTACGGGCAGAAATTTGTGGTCATTTGGGGCTGGCTGTTAAATCCTCAGGAAACTGAGTTTTGCCAGGATGGGACAGACACAGCAACTCCCATGTGTCCCACCTAAGCCATGCATGCCAGCTGGTGTACATTTAGTTTGTTTAGAAGCACTTTTTCCCCCTATTTTTGTAAATGTGCTATATGTAAGCACTTGGAAAGGAATCTAGAAACAGTGTGAATCCTCACTGAAACACTTTCTGTTGGTGAATAAAATGAAGAGTATTTGTAAGCCCAGATTATGTTCTCAACAGTGTTATTTCTGTTGTTTAATTAAGTGCTTCAGTAGCAGTGCACAGAGTGCCAAGAGAGGGAAAAGTCTGTCTGCTGCCTCAGAGAGACCTGAGCAAGTGCCAGAACCACTTACTTGGTTTTCCCTGTGTAAGCAATAGCTCCTGCTGCTGGAGACAAAAATAATCAGAGGCCCTTAATCTGGAATTGGCTGTTTCCTTTTCCTAACTCCAAAAAGAGAGATGAACAGCATTTTAAGGATTTTTTTGGGTAATTCTTCCCTTTACTTGGCTACTCTGTAGCTTTGGAGAAACTGCCTCTTACTGCTGACATCATCTGTATGGAGATGTCACACAGAGGTTTCTGCATGAGGCATCAGGAGGTTTTACTGAGCTTATCTGAACCCTCTCCTTCTGGTTGCTTTTACCTATTCTGTCACCCAAGTTTCTGCCCTTGATCCAAGATTGGAAGATACCAATTTTCAATTTATTTTTTTTTTAAAAATTCATTTGTCAGTTTATTCTTCTGTTTTTAACCTGTGTCCTTGATAAATATCTGAACTCTGTGGATGAGCATGCTGAAGTAAAAAGACACCCACAGCTCATGGTCTTAAGTTTCATGCATCCAACTGTTTCTTCCGGTTCCTCAAGTATACTAATCAACAAGACAAAACATTTAAGCCTTTTGGAATAAACTATTTTGGAATCCTACCATAACTTACACATAAATCAAGAGAATTGTTTAGTAGTTAAAGCAGCCTAAAATTAGTTTAAAATGGGTTGAGAAATGGGTGATCCCAGCCTGTTTGAAGACTAGCAAACATTTCTTCAGGAGTGTCTCAAGCAATATTACCTGTGGAGAGAAATGCAAATTTGTAAACTACTTGAGTTCTTGAATAATGATATGTTACATTCTAAGAAAACTTAAGAGTAACAGGTGAGAATTGGTAAGGATGTGAAAACTAAAAATAAATCAAAATAAAATCTTGTAGTGTTGTTAAAAACTGCGCCATATGTTAGTAGAAGATCTGTGCACTTGTAAAAAATGTAAATAAACAAAAATTAACATTTCCACTTGAGGAACTGGTGTGCTGATTTGTCTCTTAGATGAAATATTTCTTGCATTTTAATTGCTTTTTTTCATTTCATTAAAATGTCACTGTAACCTACTGGACTCAGCAGAAACACTGCTCCAGTACTCTCCTTCAAGGATATAAACAGAAATGAGAATAAAATCATTTACCCAAAAGATAGAACAAACAATTGTAAAGTGATGCTATTTTACTATTTTATTTTACTATTTACTGCATCCTCAGCATTAAAGTTGGTTTTGCCAGCTAAGCTGCTTTAGCTGACTGCTCAACTATTTCTTAAAAAAAAAGTAGTAGCAATGATCAATAACAGTCTTTGATCAGAAATATGTTTGTCAAGTTGTAGCATATTCTGTGCATTGCTGCTCTGTGTCCTTGCTCTGTTATTTTAAAATTGTATTTATGAGTTTGTGCAGGAGAATTGCAACATTTTGTAACAAATTAAAGATGTCAGCATCCATGAATGGTGACTCCCCCACATGATGAAGGGTAAGGATAGAGTAAGAAGAGCTTTTATTTCATGCTCACTTTTGTTGTTCTGAGCAAGGATTATGGATGCACAGGCTGTTTCCCAAAGAGCCATCCAGTACTTGGGAAGTTGGCTGTGGAATTTGGTAATGCTGTCCAGCATGGACTCATCTTGCTAAGGTATTACCTCTGCCATAAAATACAAATCTAGGACAGGGCCAGTAAAGTCTGGTTGTTTAATTCTCAGTTGGGATTATGTTCAGGATGATGTTACAGCATGGATGTTAGCTGTTGCCTTGTATTGTTTCCTTGGTATTGCTGAAATTTTCTCTGTTATGTTTCTATGGGAATGTCCCTTTTTAGCTCTTCATTTGATTGCCCAGTCCTCAGGGGATGACACATATGACCAGAACCATGTAATAACCAAACTAATCCACAACTAGAGGTTCAACTTTCTGATGTATTTACAATCTATCTATTCCTCAACATGCACGTCATAATTTTGTAACTGCTCAGAATATCTGGTCATAGAATCTCTGAGTATTTTGGGTTGGAAAGGACTCAAGGCTCATCTCATTCCAACTCCCTGCCATGGGCAGGGACACCTTCCACTAGCCCAGGTTGCTCCAATTCTTGTCCAACCTGGCCTTGAACACTTCCAGGGATCCAGGGGCAGCCACAGCTTCTCTGGGCACCCTGTGCCAGGGTCTCCCCACTCTCACAGAGTAGAATTTCTCCCAGTACCCATGTAGCCCGGCCTCTCTGTCTGTTTAAAACCATTCCCCCTTCTCCTGTCGCTATCTGTCCCTACAAAGGTTCTCTCTCCTTTTCAAAGCTCCTTAAAGGTACTAAAAGGCCATGATAAGGTCTCCCTGCAGCCCTTTTCCTCTCCAGGCCGAAGAGCCCCAGCTATCCCAACCTGTGTCCATAGCAGAGAGGTTCCAGCCCTTGGAGCATCTCTGTGGCCTCCTCAGAACCAGAGCAAGTCTTTTTAGTGTTTAGTGCTTTTAATGTTTCTGTGAATACTGATTTTCTTTCTAGCTCTTTCCCATCACAAGACTTTTAAAGTAATGTGACTGACTGCAAAACTGATTGAAAAAGATAAAAGGAGCAAGTTTTTACTTGGGTATCTGGGGGATGAAGATAAGGATGAAATTACTTGTACTGCACTGCACATTTAAAAATAAAAATAATTATTGTTTTTTTAAAAAGAATAAGGGTGTTATGTAATCACATTCTTTTCAGTTCTCAGGCCATTTGAAAAAAATAGGGATATCATCGCCAAAGCATAGGAAAATGAAATAGGTTAGAGTATCTTTTAAATTTAAACAGCAGTGGTAACCTGTTCATGTCCTAATGACCTGTTTCATAGAATGAGTACTCTAAACATTCACTGCAAACCCAGGCTCAAATTGCAGGTGCTTTAATTAAGCACAGCTTGCTGGCATTTGGCTAAACATCTACTCCCACTGCTCTGCTTCCAGGAGAGCTGGGAAACACCACAAAGGGTGGTCAAAGCACTTGGGAGAGCACAGCACTTCCTATAGCAGAGAGCCAAAAATCAGTTTGGGCAGCCTTCTGCTGCATTGCTCCGAAAATTGTCATGAGTCTAAGAGGGTTTATATCTAGATCAGCAAATACTGGTATCTCCAAAAGAGCTTTGCAATATCTGTGATTGAGAGCTCTGTAACATTGTGCACATGCAGTGATTTTTATGTTCCTGCATTTCTTGTTGTGTGTGTGTACAACCAGATATTAAAGCACCAGCTCAGACCAACAGGCAGATTTATTTGAAATATTAGGATTGTACAAATGTGTGTGCAAGTGTTCCTGGCACTTGGAGCATACTCTTGGTGTGAAGTGTGGAATAGAAATTGAGTCTTCATAATACTACTCTTAAATTGTCTTTTACTTTCCAGAATTTGTTTTTCTGTACTGCTTACGTTATTTTTAGTTTATTTTTCTGAACCTGAGCTAAAATATATAATGTTGAACAAATATTTAAATTGAATTGTCTGAACAGATGGCATATTTTTCTCTTTCAGTTCAAATTGTTCTTCATTAGCCAACTTAGTTTGATTTCTGCAACTGCTTATTGTTAATTTTCCTTAATGTCTCCACACCTAGAGAATTTGGATATCACTACATTTTGCCACTGTCTCTTACTGTAAATCCTTGCAGAGTTTTTGCTTTCCATTTGACAAACACTAACTACCATAACCAGTGGAAGAAAAGTTTGTGTTGCCAATTGCTGACTTTGCTTTAATGAGCAACTTTAAAGATTTTTAATGCTTTTCATCTTTATTTTGACTCCTGTAGTTGAAGTATAACAGGTAAATTATTATCTTTGTTTCAGGCACAATAACCTTGTTGTGAGGCCAAATGGGTTGTCCACTCTGGTGAAGAGTGGTGTTCCAGAAGCACTGAGGGCAGAGATCTGGCAGCTGCTGGCAGGATGCCATGACAACCAGGCAATGCTGGATAAATACAGGTTACTCATCACAATGGTAAGGGATTTATTATTTGTTCTTTCCTTCTTTTATTCATTCTCCTTTAGTTGAAATGAGTTCTGCTGGGCAGCAGTTTTAGTCAGTGGCAGGGCAGCAGAAGGGTTGAAACAGTTTGACTTGTTTTAAGCAACTGAAATTGTGATTATGTGACTTTACCTCCTGCCATGGGTACCTGCTGCATGTCATTAGCAATAGAAATTGCTGACCTGTATCTGTAGTAATGATTGACATTTAGCTTTCTGTTCTTTTGCTGTGATGATGATAAGAACATCACCTTGTTTAGGTGTTTGCTTCTGGGTTTTTTATAAACTCACATCCATCACTTTGTTTTTTCAGAAGTTTGTTTTATGTATGTCTTAATTTTAGGGGTTTCAGTTCTTAAAGTCAAACAAAATGGCACAAAATTGAGTATTTCTTCTTTCTGTTGTTCATTTTAAAAAAGAATGTTAAAAACGTTTGGACCGGGAAACCAGTGTCCTTGCTGTATGGGTGGGCTGAGAGGAGAATCCTTTTGGGAATCAGCTCCCATTCTTTGTCCATCAGTGCAGTCAGCATTCTGAGAAGTCTGTGGAGCTCTTTGGTCTGTGATGGCACGAGGGAGGAGCTCTGTGCAGTGTCAGAGGTGATCTCAGTGTCTGGGGTTCTGAGGCTCTGCCCCTGTTACAGCTCTGGGAGGTGCAGCAGTCGCAGATACACTTTTAATGGCAGAAATGGATGGAGATCATTTCCTGTGCTGCTCAGAGCAAGCTATCTGTCCACACAGAAATTCTGGGGTACATGTTGTTACTCAAACTTTCCTTTCCGATTATTTGTCATATTGTTTTGCTACTTGTCCTCTTAATTTAACATAATTAATTATGCTTGTGAAGTTTAGAAGCATCCCCACAGTGAGAGCTGTCCTGGTGGCTACTTTTTTCTTTACCAAGAATGAAGAATGTTTTGCTAGTGTGAATTTTTCATTTTGATGTTGTAGCTGTGTATATTTTCCTTAGAAACCATTCACAAGACATCTGTCAGCTGTATGGTGCATCAAAGCCACCTCCATTATTTGCTCCTGCTTTCCAAAAGTGGAAAAGATGTTTGTTTCAGGGTGGAGGAGGGAGTGGAAAACTACTAAAATGCAAGGTTTATCTTGATGCTGGGGCTTTGTGCCTTAAAAATACCTTGTAACATTTGCCTTTTCACTACAGAGGTATTGCAGTGATGTGTATTTTGGAAGCTGATATTTCATACAGTATTTAATACGAAATATTGCAGCATTACTGATGAAAAAATTTAAATCCTCTGCTGAACTGAAGCATTTATGCAAACAGGGTTTTTTTCTCAAGTGAATAATTTTCCTTCTGAAGTGACAAAACTTGTTCTGTAGTCTATCTGTGTAAACTGCTGGCAATCACATCATTTGGCAGTAAAAGACTCATGAAAGAAATGAACAGGAGAGAGCCTGTGCCATACCAAAGCTAGGGCCCATCTTTGGGAGGAGTTAATATGGGATGCTCCAGAAAAAAGTGTCAGCTGATTTTTTTTTTAATTAATTATTATCTGATATTTATGTCTGTGAACAGAACTTTTCAGTTTCATTTTGGTGTGTCAGTAATTTGAATTAAGCAGAGAGAGTAGTAGAATATATATTTTAGTAGTATATGCTACTAAAATCTTGGTTGTAGGTGTGTCAGTAATAACTTAGTAGTAATAATAATGATAAGCTTCAGAGTTATTTGGGTATTAATGACTGTTCACTTGCTTCTCCTGTATGAGAAAGCAGAACTGATTTCTTTTATCTGTATTTTTGTTATGCTGATATCCCAACAACACAAACTTCATTTTTTCCGCACTTATTTAATCTTCCAATCAAACCCATCATTTTCATCTTGGTTCTTTCAGTTTGTATGTATGTTTGTATAAATTCACTGTCTCCTTGTGCTTTGGTCATTTTGTTTGATCTTTCTCTTCTGGAAGATGGATGTGTTTGTGGGTGCCTTGATCACTTCAGCATGTATTCCTTGAACATAATATGTTCCTGGGCCAGCCCTAGGGGAGTGGGGAGAGCTGGTGATGCTCTGCACTTGCAGTCCTGGGAGTGAAGTGGGCTCATTACCAGAAGTAGGAGGCGGTACAAACATCTGTGAACTTGCACCATTACCTACTGACACCCCACAATCCCCAGAACCTCTCTCTCCTCAAACAGCTCCCCATTGCTGCCAGTCCCTGGAGCAGTCCCTGAGGTTCTGTCCCATGGTAACAGATTCTTCCTCTGAGCCTGCTGTCCCAGCACTCCAGCCCTTCCCTGCTCATCCAGCCTGACCTGCACCCCTGGGCTGAATTGGCAATTGCAGCACCTCTGTGAGAAACAGGGCACTGGAGACCAGTAGAAAAATCTCTGCCATGAATCTGTCACAGCTTGAGAGATGAACTCAATACTTGGAATTATTAGTACTGACAACCTGATTAATGGCTGCCTCTTCTGGGGACAGAGTGAAATCTGGTAAAAACTGATTTTTGTACAGTGTTACTGGTTAACTTCTGGTGAAACTGTGCTCACTAGTCAGAGTTGTGTTCTTGGCAGGCCAAAAATGTGTGCCTTGTGATACTCTGAGTGACAGCAGACTCTCAGCATTTAAATTTAATTGAGAGACCATGGTGTAGACACATTAATTGTTCTGTTTCAGTCTTGTGCAGCAGTGCTGTGTTAGATTGGCCAGCTATCAGTCCCATCACCTAAGAAATCTGGCTGTGCATTTATCCTGTATTTATCCATCTGTATGCAAAATTCTGGAACCTGCTGCAGTGTTTCTCAGCTACAGGAGTGCTGGGTGCAGTGTGTTCTGTAGGAGAGGGTAATTTGGGGCTTGTTTTAGAGTCTCAATTCAGCACTGAAAGCAAAATAAAATGTCTCATTTAGAAAAGTCAATGCTGCGCTTATTTTCTCCAGAAGGCCTCCATGTCCTCTAGTCCAGCACTCTGTCAGGAATGATCTGGTGAGATGTGTTCCCTTTTCCCTAGATCAGAGCATTCATTTCCCATCTCTAGGTGAGTTTGGAGTTCCAGGAGGGAAGGGAGAAAGAAATCCTTGTGCTCTCAAAAGTACTGACAAGCGCTCTCTTAGGTCTCCTGCTGAGTTCCAGCTTGATGATTACCATGAGCTGCTCAGGAATTTTGACTGGAGCACAATAATAGGCCTTGCATACAATTTTAGAGAGTGGGAGTTGTGATTTGGCAGCTGTTTCATTTCTGACATATATGTAAATGTGTTCTGTATGACAATCAAAATCTGCCTTACTTCCCTTGCTGTGGGCTCTTTGCAGTGCTGCACGTGGCCCCTGACAGGAAGGGGGAAGTCAAATATACATCAGGAGGGATAAATGTGTATTTTTATTTATGTAATTATTGTTAGGAAAATAAAATCAGAGTGAGAAAAATCTGCTTGTGATAATGAAGAGGTAATATTGGTACTTAAAGAGCTTTTGTAAAAGCACATCTGATCTGTTTGTTAAAAGAATATAGAAAAATGTGCATGAGCTGAGGTCAGTTCATTGACAGAGTGTTTCCTCCTGCCTGCTTGGCATTATTTCATCTTCACTGGTTCCTCTCCAGAGACTGGAATGAATTTTACCATGATGAGGTGTATTCAGAGCTCTGATAAACTGGTGGCTGCCAAGCCACAGTGTAGCCTGTTTATGACTGGAGTGAGTGGTGACTGTCTGCTGCAGGAATCAAGGATGGTGCTCCCCTTGCCCCAGTGTGTCCTTGTCAGAGCAGGTGTCAGGCACTGTCACTGTGAGCATGAGTAGAAATTTGCTGTCACACGATGGCAGTGATGCAGCCATGAGCCTAAAATACTTGTTGCATCTGCATGGGGACAGATGTTTTATTTATTGTCTCTTACACTGCTTATTTATCAGAGTTTTGCTTCTCTGTTTGAGATGGTTCCATTCTTGGATGAATTCTCACTGCTGAATTTCTAGGGTGAGACTTGTTTCCTGTCAGGGCTGAGTGTAGTAGTGTAAGTAAAATGAGAACAGGAACAGGAGGCTGTCACTCATGTTCTGTAGTCTGAAAACTTTTGGGTGGACTGTTTTAAGGTAGCATTTCTGGTTCTAAACTGTATGATTTATTCATAAAAGACTTCCAGTCTGCAATAGGAATTCCCTTTAGAAATGAACTGTATGTTCATCTAACAGCATATATAGAGTTATTCTAAATGCAGCATTTGCTGTGGTTTAAGAAAACAAAACTTGTTTTAAATTTATTATTCTTATTTTTTAAGTAAGATCAGTAAAATAAGCCTCAGATGAAGTAGATGTTGGTAGTATTGTATTACTCAGAACAATAAAAGTTTGTGTAGGAATGAGATTGCCTGGTTTTGAACTGGATGGTGACATTGAGTTGAAGTTCTTAAAGAAAGATTGAATGTCTGTCCTTCCAAATGACTTGTAAGAGAACCAAAAATAGGATTATTTGTTTATTGTCATAATTTCCTTTGGCAATATGAGCATGTGCCCAGGACAGTTAGAGATAATAACTAATTAAAGGGTCAGGCTTCAGAAGACTTGGCCAAAACCCAGCTTTTTCTGCTGACTCTATTTTTTTGTGTTTTGTCTCTGGACCAATAACATTTCAAGGCACTCCACATATGAGTGAAAATCCAAAGAATTCTTCCAAGCTCTGAGAGGCATTGATTTGGGGATTAAATATTGCCAGATCATGAAAATAACAGATCTTAGTAGTTTAATTATTTGAAAATGGCACTAATCAGGGGTGTCACTACTACAGCAGTATAATTCTCATGCAATGGTGAGCAATTATAGAAAAGTATTTTCCATTGCTGCAGAAGGTGGAGCAAATGGATTGGATTTGGGGCTGGATGAAATTAATCATTTTAGAGTGAATATCTGTAGTTTATATGTTCAGCTTGGACCAGCATTGTTATTTCTTTTTCCTACAAGACAAATCCTCTTTTTTTAAAGCAAAAGTAAAAACCACGAAAGTTAAGGTTCCAGGTTTCTGGAATTGTGTCTTGTCCAAAATTAAAAGTTAGAAATAGGATAGATGAAAATACCAAAACCTGTTGTTGAAGTTTAAATACAATCTTCCATGTATTGAATTGACTCTAGTTATCTGTTTCTTGGTGCATCTGTCTTCAGACTGAGCTTCAAGGGCTGAAGATCAACTTTCATGTAAACCTAATGCAGAAATTTATTTATTTTTTTAAAATTTGAACTTATCAAAACTGTTCAAACAACAAAAGGCATTTGCTTCTTTGTTCCACGCTTAATATTTGCTTGGCTTTTTAATTTTTATTGCCAGTTTGCTTGCATAGTTAGGAAAAGGAAAACTGAGGAGATCACAAGTGAGCCACTCTTTTCTATCCAAAGAAGATTAAATGCAGTTGACTTTGAAACTGGTGCCTTGATGCCAGGTTTGTGTGGTTTTGTTCATTTAGTTTTTTAATTTCTTTTATTTGTGTGGAGCAAATACAATTTGTGTGAAACTGTTTAGCTGGGAATTGAGAGAATTCCTTACACAGGAAGGCTATTTTAGGGGGAGGAGAAAATGAATCAAGCTTGTTATGTGCAGCAATACCAAAGGATGTGAAGTTTAGCACTAAGGGAGACGAAGAGGAATATTTTTTTGTCCCAGTGGCATTGTGCAGGGTTCCACTGCTCAGTGTTCTGAGACTAATTAATCAGTAAGGGTGTCTAATTAAAAAGATGACTGTTCACCAGCTGCCACAGCAGGCTGGTTAATGGACTGAAACATTAGAGTATTTTTGCAGGAAATATTTGTGTTCAGAATGCTGCATCAGTATGTCATGATTGAAAATGGGGGAGATTAGGCCTCTGTAGCAAGGAATAGATTTTTTTTTTTTGTTTGCATATTTATTTTGCCTCCTTACTAATTCAGAGTTGTCTCCCTTGAGTTTTAAAGGAAATAGATATCAAGGATGGCATAGCAGTCTGCTAAACAATTGTAAAAGATCCTATTACATAAGGATATTTTATTATAACAAAAATGTGATTTTTTTTTTTCAGTTGACTGAAAAGAGTAAGAGCTAATACCTGTTACTTGTTTTTTAAATGAGGTACTTGGGTACTAAGCAAAATAATTCTGGAGGAACTGATCGCTTAGATGTCTGAGTTCCCTCTTTCTTTGAAATTCTGTATATATTGGCAGTTTCTTAGGTTTTACTTTTCCCCATGTTTTCTCCCAGGATAAGGATAGGATGACTGTTACTCAACTCTTCTCTTAAACTGAGATCATTCATTTCATGGCAAGTAGAGTCTTGATATTTTTATAATATAATGTGGTTTGTAGGGACAAATCAGCTCCTGCTGGTTGGAGTGACAGGAAGCTTCATTTTTGGTGTAAGCTGATCTGTTGGTGCTGACAGTTACAGTCACCTACTTTGAATTATTTTAGTGGTGCTGCAATACTGTGGGACAATAAAATGTATAAGAAATGAAAATACTTACTAGAAATCAGTGAAAAATTGTCTCTGAAGAGTAGAAGTTGATACAATTTTAATTCTTTAAATTGCTTCATTTAAATTCAGACTTCAGATAAAAGGTTTAGTTTATGATAAATGTACCAGGGTACCTAGTTCCACAGCAAATGTTAATATTTCTCTTACAAACTCAGGAATAAAATGTCCCTAAGGTGAATTTAATTTGCCAAGTTTTGATTCATTTAGCACTCATCTGGAGAAAGTCTTTCAATTTTGTGTGCACAGAAGGGAAAATCTTATGCTAAGTCTTCATCTTCAAAGGAATTCATCAGTTTAGTGACAAGTCCCTTCAGGAAATAAAGGAGGAGCATCAATTAGTAATTTTTATTTTTATGTAATCTAAATTTTAATGTTTCTGTATGATACTTGAGGTGGAAAATATCACAGTAGTATTTTATTTTCAGGGCCTGCATAAAATGATAAAATATTCTGCTGCACTAAGAATTTTTCTGCAGTTTGTTTTCCATACATAACCACATATAAGAACATTAAAACAACACAATTCCTGGCTCTTGAGGTGATGTATGACCTCTCCTGTAACCCCTAAAAGTTACATCAATGGACACGTTTATTCTGAAGGGTGGAGCAGAAGTGAGATTGGCATGTACCCTCTTGGAGCCTGGTCTGTTTTGTCTGTGTGAGTTTATGATCCATTATCTACGAGCCAGGGGAGCAGAGTTGCCCATCATTTCAAACAGTGATAAAACCAGAGGAGTTATCAGTATTATGGCCTGAATAGGTTTAAATGATGGTTACAGGAAGAATTGATATTGCACCAGATAGTGTCATAAGCTCAGGAAATACGAATATTGATGCAGATAACAAGTGGTTTGTAAGTAGGATGGAATTGGGATGTGTCATTGCCTCACTGTTCCCTCTGAGTGTGGTAAGAGCTGCTAGGACTTGGCATCTCGGGGCTGGTTTAAAAATCCCTGCTATTCCTTCCTGGATAAAACATAAATAGATATCCCAGCTGAATTTGAATGTTGGTTGTTAGTCAGTGTTGTTTTCCTGTAGCAATAATGAGGTTAATGCTGAAAGAGCAGCTGTAGTAGAGACATTTTAAACCATGGTTTTCTATATTCCTGAGTGAAACTGGACTGTTTTAGAAGTTCCCTGCAGGGTGTGTTGTCTTTATGGAATTCTGTGGGTATGATCTTTCCTGTCAGCACAGGCCACTGCTTACCTGAAGAAAAAGGTAATGTCTGTGTCCACTGCCAGAGCTGGGGTTGCTGGGGGACAATTGTGTTTGAGGCAATCAACTTGCTCTTGGTATTCCTCTTTCCTCTCCAAACCACCTCTTCCTAACCAGCCTCTGTTTTCAAATAAAGATTGCATAACTGGTATTCAGGAGGCTGCAGCACTCCAGAGCTGGAGCTTTAGAAATCTTAAATACCTTTATTGGAGAGAGCAAACCACCTTTTCCTGACTACTAGTTGCTGATTTCAGTGTGTTAATATTTGATGCTATAAAACTTAAAGAATGCTCTAAGTGCTTAGAGAGGAACATTAAGAATCCAAACATTAAATGTTTAAAGTCTCTTAAAATGCCTTTGTTAACGCCAATGCTGGTGGTCAACACTTTATTAAAGCATGTTTTACCATAGCTGTGGACAGCAGTTCAGAACAATTGGAGGAGTAGCAAACCCAGCAAAGCTTGAGCTGCATGTGTAGAATATTGAAGTGTACAGAAGTGATGAACACATCACTTAAATCCAAACTGGAATTTGATACAGGAGTGACTTCTGAACCTTTCCATATGACTTCTTCATGCTAAAACCCCCAATGACAGGGTTATTTATGTGTTCTGTAGGATATTCTTCTAAGGGCCTGAGCTGGTAGTAGGGTAGATTTTACAGTAATCACTTCAAAAGAGATTAGAAACCTGTAGATCTTCTTTACAGTCTGTATCCATTAAGGATTTTTTTCCCTTTGCAATGATGAGTGTGGCCATACAAATGAAGAGTCATATCTCCTGTCAGCAAGCAAATTTGCAGCTGCTGAAGTAAACTAACCAGAAGGAGATTGTTTGCAGTCTGCTATTGCAAATACTCTTTCTAACAATCTTTTATGTAGGTTTTTGTGGACACAGACAAATATTTTGGCAGCTAGGATTTTTTTTTCTTGCTGAGGGTTTTCATCAGTTGCTTTTTAAACTGACAAGCAAATGCTGATGATATGGAGCGTCACCTATTTTAATCATATCCTGCATATGACAAAGCTGTCTTCAGATGGGTGGTTTGTCTTCAAAGTAATCCAGTTTCAAAATACAACCTTTTTTTTGACTCGGTAGTACAAGATACAGCCTGCATTAAAACTAAATAGTCATTAATGGGGATTGCAGTTTCAGACAGCGTGCTTGCCAAAAGAGGTTTCTTATACTGCATATTCCATCTCTTTTTTATACCCTAACCTAGCATTTGCAGGGCTAGTCACGGTAATTGTGGAGTTTGATTTAGAAAATTTCCTTCCCCCTATTGCTTTCAGGGAGGATCATTGTTCAGGTGTGGTGTCAGGGTGAGATGGGAACAAGCTCTGCGGTGAGGCAGGATGGATGGGTGAGGCAGCCTTAGGCGAGTTAATTACAGTAACATTGCAGTCTAATTACACTTTTTGGTACCTGTATGGCAGAGGAATTGGAGCTACCTTTTGCAACCATGCCCCTTTTCTTTCATGATTTTGTAAATATAACTCCAGAAAGTTCTTTTGGGCTTTGTTGTCACTTGTCTAGGATTTCCTTGTCCTTTCTGTAAAGACTCTCCAATTCTTCTTTAATGGAAATCTGAAAATATATAAATACACATTAGGGACAAAATACACCCAAAAATGCTAGAATGAGTATTCTTAGGTGATGCATTTATACATGCATGTATGTGTGTTCAATGCAGATGGCTGCCACTGAATACAAGAAGAATACTGATGCTGAATGGCAGCAGTGGATTTACACAGCTGGAAGTCAAGGAGTAATATTTGGATGTCTGCTCTTTTTATTTTTTGAGCTCAAAACCATGTATTTCAGGCAGCCATGCACTTGATTAAGTTTAGGCTTACACAATGAGGAAGTTAATTTCATAGAAAGCTCAGAGCAGCAGAAGCTGGTTGTCTTTTCAGGACTGTCTGCAGTGTCTGGTTGAGTCAGCAACAAGCCTTGGAAACAGGCAGCCAGGCTCCTTTAGCCCAAGCAGAGACACGCTTCTGAAACTTGGATTTAAATTGGGATTTGATATTCCCATGTCTAGGATTTATCCTGACTCCTGAAAATGTATGTAGGGTGAATATTGTACATGGAGTTTCCTTTGCAGAAGCTGTTGACTTGGTCATAGATAGGTAAGATATTTACCTCCATAATTTACATTTCTAGAAATGCTAGCTTCACATGATGCTTGAGAGGGGATGAGTTAACTGTGTGTCCAGCCTCAAGGATTAATACTGGAGCTGGGGAAGCAAAACTACAGAAATCCACTTGAATTTTCAGTGTTAGCCTTGTTGCACAGCCCTGTGTATTATTTGAATTTCCAGTGTAAATCTGATTTTTTGCTGCAATAAGGAGTTAATCTGGTTCTTCTCCATTTAGTGCAAGCAAAGAGCCTGACTTTGAGCTGTATTTTTGGCCATGCTAGTCCTGCGCACTGAAAGCGATTGTGGATTGTGGTGAGAGACTTTTCACGTGGGTCAGAAAAGAGATATGAGTACTGCTAGTAGCAACCTTAATTTTCAGTGCAGTGAAGCCAAAAGAAAAGGCACATGCTGTGTTAAAATGCCAGCTTACACTGGGATCCTAGCACATGCTACGTACATGGTTTAATTACAAATATTTCCAGTACAAGTTACTGTTTCTAGTCATAATTTCCTGAAGTATCTGTTAAATACTTTGCTTATTATTAATTAAGGCTTGTCTCAGTATGGCTTTTGAGATATTTCACAGTGCACCCAGTACTGTTAATTTTAAATAGAAGTACCAGCTTTGACAATCTGAGAAATAATGGATAGTAGAAGAGTTCTCTGAGATTGAAAGTGGTTGTATAATGAGGAGCCCTGAAATGGTCATCAAGGATGTGTCAGAAATTTAAAGATACGATCATCTTGTAGTCATAGGCACCTTTGTAATTCCATACATACAGAGGCAGAGCTCTGCTGCTTCAGACAAATCAATTTTGGTACATCCTAACTTTCCAGTACTTAATTTAAAATCATTAAGTAACCTTTATCATGGAATCCTAGAATGGTTTGGATTGAAGAGGACTTTAAATCTCATCTTCAGTCCACTCCCTGCCATGGTGGGCAGGGACAGCTTCCACTAGCCCAGGTTGCTTCAAGTCCTGTCCAGCCTGGCCTTGGACACTTCCAGGGATCCAGGGCAGCCACAGCTTCTCTGGGCAGCCTGGTACATTTTATGGGTCTAGGTAAGGTCACTGCACATCAGAGAAGTGATAAAATGTGTTTGTTTCTTCCTCCTGACTGTGAGAACTTGCCATGTGCAATTTTCTACTCACCTTGAGATGCTCCTTTGAATTCCTTAGAGTTCTCTGGAATTGTACTAATTGTGATCTCTAAAGCAGAATCCCCCCCAAAAAACCCAACCTCTATTTGTCTCTGAAGCTCTTCCTGTAAATTGAGTCATAGATGATACATTTTAAGCCAGCAGAATGTTTGATTATTCTACTTTTGACTGCCTTTAAAATTCTAGTTGCCATAACAACTTTATTTCTTTATTTTTAGCACATCAGTTGCCATAACAATAAAATACAGCTTTTTGAATGTAATCATTTTCCCTTTTTTTTTTTGCTTTGTTTTATAAAGAACCTTCTTGGGGGGAAAGGCAACATGTAAAAGCTCATCCCCTGTGAGCACTTGGGTTAGAACAATAGCTGAAAAATAAGGCTTTTTTTAATCTAGCCTTATTCCATTTCTATGGCATTTTTTCTGACTACTGAGTATTTTCATAACTTAGAAAAATGAATGCAAATAATTTTCTGCCAATAATTTTTACTTGTTTAAAACCTTTCTTTGTAAAAAAATTGCTTTTCCTCATTCTTATTTCTTTTAGTTAGTGTTATTAGAAAACCTTAACTGTTAAAAGGGTAATTTCTAATATCTTTTTTTCAATATACAGAATGTCTGTAAAGTCACTCAGAGGCAGTGTTTTGTTCAGCATGTTTGGGGCAGTTTGATGTGATATATCTTGAAAATATATGAACAAAGAGATGGACTTCCAGCTTCAAGCCATAATATTGAGCAGAGGGGAGAGGTTTATGTGTGAATTTAATATTGGTGAAAGAAGTTGGCCTTGAATGTAATCTACAGATTTGACTTCTCCATTTCCTGATAGTGTCCTTTCCAGAAGGATTTGTAGATATCAGTGTTGTCTTTATATTTAACTTCTTAGTTCTGATCAAGTATATATTTGATTTCAGTTTTTTTAAGAGATGGAAGATAATATCAGGTTTGGTATTTCTTCTAGAATAAATGATTTCTTAGCTCACATAACATTTTACATGTGCCAATTTCTGGCTATAAATATAAATGTCCTCATTATCTAATAAGACAAAATTTGCTGGTTATTGGAAGTTGAATGTATTTAGATGTCGTTAATCTTGAAAAATAGTTATCAGATGTATGATGACTTTATAAATTTTAATTAGCTAATTTTTAACTCGGGGTGGGGGGGGAAGTCAGTAATTCTTGCTTTCAGTGGCATTTTCCTAGCACCTCTCATTTCTGGATTCCATGTCTGTGAGTTACCCAGGAATGTACTTCCCCTGTTATTGGCAAAATTTTCCCTGTAGATCATTCTCAGCAGGAAGCTATTCCTTGTCCTTTCTCATATGTGGATATTGATGCAAGTGTGTTTAGATCCATGCTGGGGGAGAACAGAAGTGATACCTCTTCAGCACTTCCAGCTGGGAGGAAGATTTGGTCTAAATGAAGCTGAGCTTAAAATCCATAAAAATAAATTGTGCCACCCTTCAGGTTATAAATAGTTATTGTGCCATATCCTTCTCATGTTCCTCTTTCCTATTTCTTTACAATGTGGTAGAATAGTAATCCTGAGTAACACTTAGTTTAAAATAGTCTTTAAAATCCACTATTTACTTTATTTTTAGCTTTTTTGTTCTCAAGAAGTAGTGGAATTGGGTTTACTGGGATTTGAGGTTGGTACCACCTGCTCTCCAGTAGACCCTGCACTAAAATAAACAGCAGCTCTTTAGTTCTGAACTGAGTCTGCCCCTACCAACAGTTGGAGCTGTGCCTTCATCCCCTAAATGATCCTAATTGTTCAGTGCTTTTGTGAGCCACCTCTCATGTCGTTGAGGAAGAACTATTTTTAAAGAAATCTGTTAAGGCTGTAGTTTAGGGTGGAATGTGTCAATTCTGTAATCAACTAAAGCATAAATTGTTGGTGTTACTGGGCACTTGTTTCCAGCCAGCCTGTCTGGGTTAGACTGGATGTTCTGGGAGGATGTTCTGTTATGGTTTAACCCCCGCCACATCCATGGAGGGGGGATTTGAATCTCTTGCTGTCTGAGTGAGTTCGTCACATAAGAGCTGGCAGTTCACTAAGAACTGCTAAAGAAGAGAGAATTAGACTGAAGTGGAGCTATTCTGTGGTACATCCAGACTTTTGGTGTTGAAGGACAGGTGTATGTGGGTTCAATCCTCGTGTTCTTAGTATTGCTTTTGCATGGGCCCTACAAGTTGGCTGCCTAATTAAGGCTGCAATAAATTATTCATCAGTTGAACTCATTAAATCAAAATTGCTTGCCTTTTAAAAGGTCATGCTGTAGTTTAAGAGAACTGTTTGGCTTGCAGTGTGTGAAAAATTGAAGCAGGCAATCACAATGTTTGGGATTCTTTTTTTTTAAATAGCTTTAAAATTTCTTATTCTAGCTCTGCTGAAATGGAATTACTGCTAATACTGACTGAGCTTATGCTCCTGCCAGGCAAGCTGGAATTCTTTTCAACATACAATTTCTTGGTGCCCACTTGAAATATGCTTTTAGAATACCAGTATCTATGGAATGTAATTCCTGGCTTCACACAGACAAAAGTATTAGTAAAAGTACAACTATGTCAAAATATGTCTCTAAAAGGTTTGCATGAATGCATTACTAAAATCTCTTATATGTTTTTTTGAAATATGAAAAATTATTCCCACAGGAAAGGGCAGTGCTACCTGCACTGTACAGACTATTCTCTACATTTCAGCATGTCTTCATTTACAGTTCTCTTAATTGCTTTTGTCCTGTGATTTAATATTTTAATCGTCCCTTGAAAGATGGGAGCAGTGGAAGATAGTAAGTTGGTGGTGTTTTGCCAGTATACTTTTCTCTTTCTTTTTTAAACTGCTGCTAGTATAAGAGCAGGTGGTTTTATATAAATGGCACATGCATGAAGCTGTCAGAGGGCATATGTTTAAATTCTTGCTTTTTGTACCATCCTAAGTTTATCTGGTGCTTCTTATCATACATGGTCAGTCAGTAAATAGCATCCTTCTGTAGCTCATGTGCTGTTGAAAGCAAATGCTCTTTGGCTCCTGAAAAATGTTAATTATCACCATTCAGCTGGCTGCACAGCATTTCCCTGAAGTAAATTCCCTTCTTGATTGATAGTTTATTGCACAGAGTTTTATTTCCATCGATTCAGGGCACAGGAGTTTGGTGGTATTTGTCATCTGGATTGAGCTTGTAAAGTGGATTCAATTTGTTGTAGGACCATCAATATCATCTTGAGGGAAGCTAGAATTCATAAATTCAAAAAAAAATATTTGCTTTGTATGCATCTTTGAATGGCATCCCTGCCCGTGGTGGGGAGGGTTGAAACAAAATGATCTTTAAAATTCCTTCCAGCCCAAACCATTCTGTGATGCTATGAAATAAAAGCCACAAGATCACAGGCAGTAAAAGGAGATTGTAGCAATTTACTCCAAAATCTTGCATAATATTTATTAAATACATGAATAATATTAGGAGTAATTTGAAAGTTTCGAACTTTAGAAGCATTTGATGTAATTGTTGCTTAACAGCATGAAAAGACTGCACAATAAACTTGCAAATGTGAATGCCCATCTCTCTCTACTGATCCACATAAAAAAATTTATTTACCCATTTCTTCTTGTTCTGCATCACAGCATCCTAATTACCTAACACTTGTGTGATACTGGCTAATATTTGCATCATTAGAAACAGTGCTGGAAAAGGACTGAGCTGGGAGTGCAGCAGAGGATCAGGCTGAGCCTGAGCCTGCTGGAGTAGCAGTAGTAAAAGGCAAAGGAATCATTAGCTCCATTCACAGCTCTTGACTTTTTAGAAGGCTGCTGTCCCCTTGCATTCTCCTGAGCTGCCCCCACCCTTGACTCCAAATTATACCAGCCTCTTCCTTCTACCCCACCTTACAGAACCTACTCTGCTGCTGCCACCAGATCCAGTTTTGCCCTAATGCAGAAAAGGCCTCTGCCAACTTTTTTCCTGTACCGGGAGGTGAGAGCTCCACAAGAGCATCTGCATTTCAGAGCTGCAGCTCTGTACCTGGTGTCTCTTGATTTTTGTTGCAGCACCAGGTAAATGAGCCACAGCACTGCAAAATTATTTATGGCATTCTTTAGGATCATAGGGTGGGAAGGAGAAGGAAAGGAACTCGTCTCTGATAGCAAAACTGAAAAATGAGTCTAGCAGGTGGAGAAATGGTTTAAAAGTTTCTACAGTATACTGTTTCCTCCAGAGCTGCCACTTGTGGGTTTTCACCACAGTGTGTTTAGTGTTGAGAAGGATGAGGACAAATGAGCTGATGCTGAGACTCACAGAGAGAGTGGTCAGACATTGGAACAGGGTCCCAATGTGAAAACTCCATCCTTGGAGATGTTCATAGCTCAGCTGAATGTAGAACCCAGCACAACTTGGCTTAAATTTGGTGTTGGCTCTTAGAACTTTGTCCCCCCGCTTTGGAGCAAGACATGGGGTCAGATGGTATCCACAGGGTATGAGGGGTTTAAGAAGCCTAAGTTTGTTTTGAGAAAAAAAGAATGGGTTTATTTATAAATATATAGACACTTCTTATATCTCATCATATGCCTGCACTGAGGTCACAATCCCCGTGTGTTCTGTGTGAGCGCGAGCTCTCCAGCAGGTTTTAAATAGACAGCTGCAGTGGGTGGATCTGGGGAAGAGGCTTTATATTCCAAATAACAAATAGAACCCATTTCTGCCTTAAGTACAGCACTACTATGACTTCATAGAGCAACTTCAAACACCACTATGATGTAGAAAACCCTATCTATGCACACATACACACACACAATTTTTAAGGCAACAAATGTTTTTTCTTCATTCTCTGCTACTTTTAAGCTGCACTACAAATGCAAGCTTTGTAGAATAGAATTATTATTAGAGGCATTAAAAACAAAACCAGGGTGTCCATAAGATACATGTAAAAGTAAATAATGCCAGATGTAGTTAAGATTTTAAAAAAAGGCAAACTGAAAGAAACACCTTTATTCTTTAGGCTTATGAGAAACTATATAAAAGAAAAAAATACTGTAAAATAACAAAAAATAAAAGCAGTTGGGCAGAAAAATAGAGGTTGATGAGCTGGTATGTGTATCAACACTGTCATTCAGGTCTGCATCTAAATAAATAACTACTGTGTTCCTCATCCCACACTCAGCTGGACCTGCTTGCTCTCATCAATGCCTTTCAGAAAGATTTTACAGAAATTATTGTTGTCCATTTAATCCAGCTGACCATCAATAATTTAACAAGGGAAGACTTCAAACCAGAAGGGAGTGTTGTGATTGAGATGCTGCTTTGTGCACTGCAGGGATTGCTTCTATCAGGGATTGCTTCTATCAGTCTTGTTTCCTTACAGCAAAGGATTTAGCAAACAAATATTGCTGTTCCTTTTCAAACAGAATGACTAATAGATTGTTTTCTTGCCTGGAGCTTCTAAGTCTCCTTCCATATGGACTTTTTCTGTCTGAGAAGCTTTATCTGGTTTCCTTTCAGGGTCACACATCACCACTGCTTTTACAGCATTGCTTTGCATATACAAAGCTCATGCTCCTGCCACATCCCCTCTGTTTTCAGCAGGATCAGATGGTGTGAGCCTTCTGTTTTGTATGGTGATTTGTATTGTTTGTAGCTGATGTAATTTATAAAGAAGGTGAGGAATTGCTCCTTCTGTTGGGCTTGAAGAATGCTCAGGTCCACCAGCTGGATGTAACCAGCTGTGGGAACATGTGCACAAAGTAGGATGCTGCCTTGATGACAGTAAGGCAATTCTTCCACTAGAACTTTTCTCTTCCTCACTTCCTTTCCTTAAAACACAAATTAGAAAAAATCCTGAAGCAGGTTTTGTTTAGAACTCTGCCAGAGGCCCAAATGTGCCTCTAATCTCCAAATAAAAAAAACTTCCCATAGAGCTTTTAATGTGCTGTCTCTGATACAACATTCTGGTATTGCTATATTTTGTAAAATTCCCTCTGGAACTGCATAGTTCCGTCAGGACTAGCTGATTTCTGATTAATTTTCAGTTATTTCACTTATATATATTCCTCTAAATATACATAAAATAGTACAGCTCAGTGCTGTTAGCATGGTGCAGTCTACAGCCAGTAGCTGAGGTGATGAAGCCACTGGCAGGTTGCAGCATGACTGGTTTTTTGGTAGTGAGGGAAGACTGCTCAAATTCCCAAAGAAGTCAAACTTCCCTGCTTTTGAACCCCTTTGTCCCTTCAGTTAAAATTTCTTTAGAGCACACATTTTACCTGTGTCTAGAACCAGCCAGCAGAGGTTGCCATTGATTTTTCTGTTACCTGCTCAGCAGAGCCTGGACTTCTCCTAGCAGACCTGAAACATATGGCTGCCAGGAGTGCTTGTTCTAGAGATGAGCACTCTGGGCTCACACAGCAGGCACCAGCTGGGGCTGACCTGACACCAAGGTGACTCGATGGTCACTGTGACATCTGGAAGCTTCAGTAGTTACCAGTCCTTAAATCTGTGTGGAGCAGGATGTACTGAGCACGAAGTTCCTGTGATCTGTTTTGTCAGGCTGTACCTTTGCTTATCTCATGCCCCTGGGTACCTTTGGGGCTCCCTAATGTCCATTTGAAGGTGTTTTGGCTGTTCACATCCCTGGTGCCAACCACGATCTGCCCTAAGGGGAGTGGGAGAAGTGCTGGTCACTGCCATGCCTGTACACGCTGTTCTCCTCCTCCTCCCCCACAGGAGGAGTGGGAAGAGGAGGAATAAAAATTACTTTCTATTGTTCTGCCCTGGTATGGATAACTGGGGCTTAAAGCTGTGCTCAGGGTCTAGATTCAGTCATTAAGTCTGTCATTACAGCCATTTACCATTCTGAGGTATCAGAGATAGTTTAATTTTTTCCTAAATCCTCTGCTAGAAGACTTTGGAATGATCACATGCCCTTGCTGCAAAAGACTCTTACACTGCTGCAGTTTGTGCTGCTTCACATTGCTACAGACTTGTCATTCAGACTTGGACACTGGCTCCAGGCAATACTTGAAATACAAGGTGTTAACTCAGGAGCAGCTTATTAAAATTTTGCCTTTGGTTTGCCGTGGAGCTAGAAGGACTTAAATCACTGCAGTTTCTAATGACTTGGTTGGTTAAAGCCTCCACGACACATCTTCTGCTGGTCAATAGCCCAAAATGCTGTTCTGTGGTTGGTGTTCTGGTATTTAAATTTGCTGTTTCAGTGTCTGAGGATGCATGGAGTGTCTGTAAGATTACTTTGATGTGCTTGTACTTCTGTGACTGGTTATTTTTAGGAAGCACGAAGTAACCAAAAGTTCCGAGTACTTAATCAGGGAATAGCTGCAATCTCTGTGCAGGAGTAGAGAGCTGGGTTAATTGGTTCAGTTTGGAAAATAATGTGTTGTGAGTATTTGTATTTAAACTGATGTTGAAGCTATTAGGGTACTGGCAATACTGGTACAGTATCAAAAATGGGTATAGGTGAGTTTTGTAACATAGATGTGTTAAGTTTGGAAGAAATTCATTTGGGGATGTAATTACAGAGGGGGCTTATAAGGGAGACTAGAAAATGTGTGACACTGTAGCAAGTATTTTACCAAGCTAAACCCCAGCAGGTGATCCTTGAAAGGTGAGTTCTCAGTGAATAACATGCGATTGTTTTAGCCAACAGTTTCAGTGGGGCGATGACGGTAGTCCATTAGTTTATGGATTATGTACACACATCTCTCTAGGAGGGTTGTGTTGCCTTCCTCCCGAGGCACTCGGAGCGGTTCGGGAGCCGCGGGTGCCCGGCTCGGTGGGTCCGGTGCCCGTTCCCGGTGGCGCTCCCGGTGCCAGCGGCGGCGCCATTGGATGTGCCGGGAGCAGGGGAGCGGCCG